>VOQJ01016722.1:4278-18404 GCA_015052665.1 Apistogramma diplotaenia | reverse complement strand
TTTTTTTTTTTTTGTTTTTTTTTTTTTTTTTTTAAATGTACCTGTACCTTATTCATTGTAAAAACAGTTGAGCATTCAGGAGCTGAAGAGTCAGATAATAGCATCAGGACTTAACTGACTCTCAAAAACAAGTTAAATATAGCATTATTAATGAGTATACATTCACAGTCAGGTCCAGAAAGACAAACATCCTGCAATGGGATCACTGAATCACTGAACTGAAACTCCAAGGAACTTTCAGAGTACTCAAATTATAAATAAAAAAATATAATGTTTAATATATATTTATTAATAAAATATTTATTTATCCTCAGGGTGGCAGATATGGACTGAAGCCTGTCCCACCTGTCACAGAGCAGAAGGTAGGGTACACCATTGCCAGGTCACATATAGGTGATGTATTTGCATTAAAATGGGTTACTGTTATGATCCTGGCCCGGTGTGTTATGTTCTTTGTATTAGTTCTGTTTTGTGTTGCTTTTGATTCCCTGGGTTTCTTGTAGCTTAGTTTCTTAGTTTACTAATGTCTTTAGTTTTAGTTGGTTCTTTCTGAATTCCCTGTACTTGGTGTCTATTTTTGCTGTCCATTGTTTAGTTTACCAGTTGTGTATTGTATTTGACCTTAGTGCCTGGTTTCTGTGTTCTGTTCCTGTGTCTCCCTCATGTTGCTCTTCCCTGCTCTGTGTTATGCCTTTTGTCATGTCTCTGGTCCCTGGTGTTTTTGTATTAAGTTCATTCCCTGTGTTGTGACACGTTGCGTCCTTGTCATGTGTCTGTTGGATCCGTCTGTATATCAATTCATGGCCTCATGTGTTTTGGTGTTTATCCCTTTTGTGTCAAGTCTGTGTTCTGGTTTTGCTTATCTTCCCCCTGTGCTGTCATTGTCCCTGTGTCTGTTAAAGCCTTGTGTCTTAGCCCTTGTCTTATGTTTAGTTTAATGTCTGTTTCCCTGTGTATTTTAGATTGAGTCTTGGATTAATTCCTTCTGTAGATTCCCTCTGTTAAGTCAGCGTGCATTAGGTAAAGTTACTTCCTAGCTAGAAAAATCGAGACGGATAAAAGAGAAAACTTACCGATGGTGCTATTGGACATAATCTGGCAACCCATCTCCATTTTCTTATGGTCAAAATAAACTTTAAATATCCCACACAGAGAAATACCATTGTGTATTTGAGACCAAATGCAACTCTGAATTTAAGGAAGAAAATAGCAAAATTAGTAAACCTGACAAAATGTATCCAGGACTTTAATAAATACATCTAGCTTTTAAGATAAAAATACTCTAAACACTCAGAGGCCATCTGAAGGTACTGTATAATAAATAATGTAAAGGTAAAACTGTCACTCTGTGCCTTTGTTGTTACTAGTTGATAGTTATGTATAATAAATGAGCTACCACTGTTTTGCCTTGTGCGTAACAGGCACAACTCTCTAACACGAGTTTGCATCTTTAATCAAGATAAATGAAATTATTAAAAAATTAAGTGCACTATGAGTTTGTCTGCCTGAGGCAGAGTTACAATCACCTCGCTTATTTGGAGATTGTCATAGCTGCGATGAGTACTGTCACAGCCATTTTAAAGAGGAAGAGAGAAGTAAAAGCTATCTGTCTTTTAAGGCTTGAGGAATTTCAGCCTATGAAAAAAAAGCACAAATAAAAGCATTCTTCACGATGTAGCCTGGGCTGCAACTGTAGAGCTACCCTGGGGCAATGTCCACAGGTATCCTTTTAAAATGCAGATTGTTCACATTTGTTTGGAAAAACATCTCACTCCACATAAAATTTTAAAATAAAAAAAATATGTCAAGTAGCTGTCAAGAGGATGCCAAACCAACTGGTGATAATGCAACCCTAACAGATAAAAACATGTTGGCGACAGAAGCCTAGAATGAATAACATGACATAAAGTTTTACATAAAAAAAGGAAATAAAGGCACACCTTTTGAGGTTGCAAACCAAAATCTTCATTTTCCTCGCCCCATGAAAATGCAGGACCTACGTTTCTGAAAATATTCACACTGGAAAGAGATTTTTAATTCCTCCATTATCAAAGACCTAAAACTCAGTTACATGTGGACAAAAGGCCAAAATGCACAGAAAAAGATACATTTACCAAAATGTATGTGTGGGCAGGGCCTGGAAAGCTGAGACAGAGATGCCCATGGCTGTGCCAGCAGAGCAGAACTCTCCATCTGCTCAACAGTAGCAGCCCATCACTGATGCATTCCATAATCCAGATTCATTCTCTCGATTCGTTTCAGTCTTCCAGAACTGCTACAGTAAGCTAACTGTTGGCTTAGCATTGGCTAACTGTAGTAGGTACTGTAGCTACTGCTTAATTAAAATAAAAATAAATAAATGGAAAATGTAAATACATATAAATCTATATTAGTGTGTATATATACATTTATTCATTATTATTTCAAAGTAATTCTTCGTAACAAAGATATGTGCGCTCACACAGATCACCACAACATCATACTTGCTCTTCTCACCTCTTCTTCCTCTCAGATCTGTTTCATATCATATTGACATTTCCACCAACATACAGCTATTAACTGGACTCTGATAAATCTAAAGTGCAGTGTGGGTATATACGCTCGTGGCACTGCTGGAGCAACTTCAATAACATGGATCACTCAATTTTCTTTTCTTTTTTTCTGTGTATCCCGCAGGTTAAATGTTAGATGCATATTTCAGTTAATGTTGCAGGCTTTCTCTGGATAAATCCTGCACTCCACCTGAGCTAATTTATGCAGAGATTAACTACTCCAACTTTTAACTCCTTACATGTTAGAAGAAGAAAAAGAAAGTAGGACCACCCTTTACACTGGTTTTTGTTAATAGATTCCTTGTTTGCTCATCAGGTCTGCTGGTGTTTGACCTGCTAGTTTGAGTTATTCTTGGTGGTTTGAATTGGTCATTACAGTACTGCAAAGAACTGGCTGCATCTGTTTTTATGAATCAGCAGACTTAGGTGATCACCCGCAGAACTCTCAGAACATTTTTTGTTATGACAGCAAAGCCTGAATTGCCGCTTTTAACATTTTCTGCACTCTGCTGCTAACTGACACAACTTATCAAGGACACCAGATATCAACACAATGTGGCAAACACACAAGGAGCCTTTAGCTCCCATGTGTGATTTACCGTTAACCGTGTCAGCCTTTGATGGATTCTCTGGCTGTATGATCTGAGGACTGAACAAACACAGTTGTGTTTGTGTCTGAAAGTCAAAAAGGTTTTGAATAAATATAAAATATTTTATTTCTGTAAATACCAGTCATCAGTTTGAACGCACTCTCCCATTCGTATGAACGGGTGAGTGTATCCAAACCTTTGACTGGCACTGCATACCCTTGATTTTGTACAGTGCCTTATACAACTTATAAATCATGCTTCCCTAACAGGCCACAGGTTCACTTCACCAATCTCTATTCCGAGGAAAAGTCTGTGCAGTTGGTGGACTTCCTATTCAGTATTTACTTTTCTCATCTGAGTTTTGTGACTTTTTGACCCCAACTAAACCCTCCATATCCCCGTCTTCTAAATCTTATATCCACTGACTCTCTCATTTCTCTTCCTCTCTCTGTCTCTCCAGATGTAAGTTGAAATGAATCTAAATTAATGAATATCATTACAGCCTCTTAAATAGCTGTGCTATATTACTAACCCTTCTCAGCTTTATCTCCCTCTGCACATGGGTCCCAGACAACCCAACCTTTCTGGGAGATACAAATAGAAAAGGCTAACTACTGTTTTTTTTCTTCTACAAATGGAAGGAAATGCTCATTCTTTCTTTCAGCAGGGGAGCGAGGCATGCCATAATGAGTTTTGTGCTTAACGAGGGCAGTCTAATGCCTACCGACATGTTTTTTCTACCGCTATCAGTGTCCTACAGCCTGTTCACTTTTAGGCAACATGAGCCAACCAATGAATAACATTTTACATTCTTTTAAAATGAGCTTGATATTGAGTGTGACTGTTTTTCTTTTCTTTTCCCCTTACAGGGATAGTTAAATTATGAATTAAATGTCTTTTCATTGAAGATTAATCTGCCACTTGTTTTCCTGTGGAGTATCAAGCAGCCATGGATTCGTTCTTCTTCAAACAACACACTTCTAAATAGCTTCGAAATTTAGTGCTGCAAAATTGGATTTCTGGAACTCTTCCAGAAAGTTAATGAATAGCCGAGCGATTATATCTGTTTATTTAAGGGTGGAAAATGAATAAAATGCCTTGCTCTCTATGTGAGCTTCCCACACATAAATTTTACTTCGGTGAGCAAACCAAGTAATATAGTTTGCAAATGTGCAAAAGTCTGATGGCACTGTTCATAATTCCATGAATTTTGTCAAGATCCACAACACCACTGGCCGAACTCAGCCCCAAACTATGACAGGGCCTTTCTGACAGGACAATCTTTTACAGATAACTACTGTATAGACACTCACTGTTGCACCTGATCTCCTCTTTACATTTTCATGATGACATGAACCATAAATTTCAAATCTGAATCTAAGACCCAATGGCACTGATTTTCAGTCGTGTCCTTGTGTAATTTGGCATATCTCAGCCTTCTTTCCCCTTTCTTAAGAATTAATTCTTGTCAACCACCCTTCCACTGGGAGCAGTTTTGATGAGTCTTTGGCCAACAGTAAGTGGATCCACTGCTGGGACAGGCGAATGTCTCAGGTCCTGTGTCAGGTTTTTGCATGTTTTTTTTCTGTTTCTTAAGGACATGACTTTTAGATACTGCTAGATAGTTTTTTTAGGCCTGCCACTTCTTTCAACTTCTTTTGTCCTCTACTGTCTGGTTTCCTCAAGCTTTTTAAGGACACACTGTACACCATACCAAAATATGCCAAGTTTAAAGCTAATAGCTCTTTGGGAATCACCTTGTTGGTTAGAAAACACAATGTGGCAAAAAATAATATTTTCTCTGGGATATTTTATAGTCAGCTACAGAAATGGGAACAAATGATGTGTTTTTGTGACAGGCTGATAGTAACAAAGTGCCTCAAGATACAATTTGAAATTGCTTCTTTGCTAAGTTGTCTGTTATGTATAGATACAACACTCACTCCTTGAGTTAGGAGCCTTTATTATGCTCGAATTATTCATAGGTCAGTGTTAAATGGCTTACAGTATAAAAAAAAGTGAAAAAGTTTTCACTAATGGAGAAAACCTGCAAAAGCGAAGCAGGAGAATTGGGTCAGAAAGAGAAGGCTGTAACTGTATGTCAGAAACAGGCCAAATGTCAGATGAGACGAACAACCCCTAAAGTATTTTGCCCACAAACTCGAGTAAATGTGCATATACAGTCACATACACTCAAACCATCATTTCACTTTAGAGAGTAGCAGGTGTTTTAAAGATTTAACTGTTGCCACTTAAGAAAGAAATAAGCGCTTGTGTTCAGCCTCAAAACCTCTTATTGTGACCTTCCTAATATTCCACATTCTTACAAATAATGGTATTTTACCGTCAGCAGCATGATGCTTTCAAACACCCATAAAACCCGGAAAAGTTATATTTAAAAATCTGCAGTTCTACTGCAAATGAATTCACAGTGTAAAATATGTACATGCATATAAACTTGAGTTGACATCACATTCTTAATCCATAGGATTTAATATGATGTTGGCCCACACTTTGCAGCTATAACAGCTCCAACTCTTCTGGGAAGGATTTGTGCATGGAAGTTTTTGACCATTCTTCGAGAAGCACATTTGTGCTGATATTAGACAGGAAGGCCCGACTCTATTCAATTCAATTTTATTTATACAGCGCTGAAACACAACAAACAGTTGCCTCAAGGCGCCCCCCTATGAGCAAGCACTTGGCGACAGTGGGAAGGAAAACCTCCCTTTTAACAAGAAGAAACCTCCAGCAGAACTAGGCTCAGGGAGGGAATAATTTGCCTACGACCGGCTGGGGGCTGATGAGAGAGAGACAGGACAAAAGACATGCTGTGAAAGAGAGACAGTGATTAATAATAACTAATGATTGACAACAGAGTAGGTTATAAACAGAGTAAAATAAGTGAATGAAAAGAAACACTCAGTGCATCATGGTCTGCTGAAGCATTAAGAATTCCTTTAATTGGAAGTAAGAGGCTGAGCCCAATTGCTTTTGCATTTGATACAAGAGTCAGACAAGTACCATTCCTCAGGTAACCACCAAATACAGACTTGTCAATTGCCAGAGAAGACATTGTCAAGAGAACCCATCTCCACTGCTCTAGAATCTAGAGTCAGATTCAGTGCTTTACATCAATACATCTGATGCTTGGCATTACGCTTGTGATGTAAGGCATTGTGCTACTGATGATGATGGAAACCCATTCTATGAAGCTCTCTACGTACTGTATTTTTAAGATAAGATAGAACTCTAATGATCCCACAACGGGGAAATTCGCAACTTTTTTGGACTATAAGCCACTCCAGAGTCGCATGCATAACAAAGAAGAAAAAAAAAACATATATAACTTGCACTTTTTGGGAAAATTTATTTGAACAAATCCAATACCAAGAACAGACATTTCATCTTGAAAACCAGTTTAAAATAATAATGGATTGGAGAACAACAGGGCAAAGGTTACAGTATGCTAATGTAACACATTCAGTTACATGACGCATAGACAGCAAACTGAGTATGTGCCTGGTATGTTCACCTAACAGTTATTCAGATAATTATAACATAAAGAACATGCTAACAAGTTTACCAAACCATCAATCTCTGTGCCACTTCTAAACAACTCCGGAGGTAGCCAAAGCGCCTCTTCCTGTTCTGCGTCACACTTGTCAGTTGCAGTTCCAATTATTACGGCCTTTCTGAATCCCATTTTGGTTGTCAATGTGAAAATAACGAACATGTGAAATTATATAATAATGTGTTAATAATTTCACATATAAGCCACTCAGGAGTATAAGACGCACCTCCACCAAACTATGAAAAAAAAAAACTGCGACTTATTTCCCGTAAAATACTGTACCTTTCTAATCTGAAGGCCATGTGGAGTTTGAAGTCTGTAGCGATTGATTCTGCAGAAACTTGGTGACCTCTGTGCACTTTGTGCCTCAGCATCCACTGACCCAGCTCTGTCATTTTACATAGCCTACCACTTTGTGGCTGAGTTGCTGTCATTCTCAGTTGTTTCCACTTTGTCATTATACCATGTTTAGTAAACGAGAAAATTTCACAACTGGATTTGTTTACAGGAGGGATCCTATCACAGTAATGCACTGGAATTCACTGAGCTCCTGAAAGCGACCCATTCCTTCACAAATGGAAGCAGTCTGAATGCCTAGGTGCTTTGTTTATACGCCTGTGGTCATGGAAGTGTTTTGGATGGGTGACTGAATATCTTTGGCCAAATAGTGTATAATCACCTCAGAATGGGAGATGACTAAGAGTAATGAATAAAATGGGTACAACTGAATTATTTTCAGATGAACAAGAACTGGCTTCATCAGGTACTTCGGTTTCAAATAAAAAAATAAGTCACCTAAACAATTTATGCCTGCCACCGGGCTACATCTTCATTTAACAACTATCTATTTTAATTATATCAGATGAACATTTTAATATGTTCTAAATCAAACATAACAATAATTTAACAGTTTATTATCACTGAATGATACAGGAAGAGAAGAAGTCTTCTAAAGCTCAGACTTTGCTTTTTTGAAGGTGTGTTATTGGACTTGCATATTGTGTGTGTATTCTTGTGAGCGTGTTTGTGAGTATTTTCTTCTTTGGTACTGATCAATGGCCCCTGTCTGTGCAGCAGCTTTCTTGTAATTACTCTGCTGTCTGCGACATCTGAGTGTTTAAAAGATCAAACACTGTCTCAGTCCTCTCACAGCACACAGATCTAAGAAGAGTCAGCCGTCGCTATAAAAGGTCACTTGCTGTGTTTTGATGACACACAATAGTTTTCCCTGCCTTTTTTCTCTCTACTTTTCCTTTTTTTTCTCTTATTTTCATGTATATGGAATGAGCCAGTGAAATGTCATTCTGGCATTCAGAAGTTATTATCGAGCAGAGGACAGCAGGTAGAAATGTACAAGAAGGTAAGGCAAGCATGGAAAGAAAGAAAGAAAAAAAAAGAAAGAAAGAAAGTCCAAATTCAGTAGCTGCAACCTTCGATGGCTGTATTTGAAGGCACAGCACGGTGACAAAGGCTTTCCATGTTTGAAGACACCAATGCATACTTCTTTACCTGGGATTTGAAGGATGCATTGGCTGTATCTCAAGATATTTTTGGGAAAAAAATCGCAGACGGGCCAAGAAAGTGATCATAGGGCATGTGCCAAGTTGGGTGCTTTTAAGGCCATGAAGATGGCGAAAGCTAGAAGTGAGCAGCTGTGTAATGGGACTAGTCTACTAAGCACTGCTCAGGTTGCCTAACTACCTGCTAGACATGTTTTGTACACGAATGTTGACAGTAATGAAGACAGAAATCTTTATTTAATTCATCTTTTACTGAGATGTTTCATTGGTAATGTATTTGAGTCTGAGAGACCATTGGCCTATACAAACATCTGTAATATTAACTAATAAACAACAGTTAGCTAATGTTGAGCCAAATGTCATCTCATTTTAATTACCAACTAACATCACTAATGTTTTGCAACTTTGGCAAAATGTAACAACATTTAATGTTTTTATATTCTTTGTTATTGGAAAATTTGCACCGCTAAATGAATAAGTGAGAAAATCCAATACATTTTTTCTTTGCCTGTGTTGCTTGAGCTCTCTGCCACTGTAATGACTGCGCCTAGGGATAGGGCAGACCCCTAAGGATATACCGAATGAGTAGGGGTGTGCAATATATGTTGTCTACGATAATATCTTAACCACCACGGTAATGATGTGCCAGCTGACATTATCAAGCATGCTAATGACTGGAAAAAACAAACAAACAATTTAAACACCACTCCTAAAATCACAACTCCATGCTGTGTTTGTGCAGTGTGTCCATATTGTGTGCTACAGTAGCTAAACAACACACTTAAAGCTAAAAATGAGTGAACACGCTGCACCAGGGGAAGAAATTCCAAAATCGTCTTCTAACGGCTTTGATTAAATTCCTAGGCGAGGATTATCTTCGCTCGCATGGAGGAGGTTTGGCTTTGAATAGACTGACAAAAGACGGCAACTTGTAAGAAAGCGGTTACTGTTAAAGATTTTGTTTATTTCAAATAAAAGAAAATAAAAATTATGCCTTAAATATATTGCTTCCAATAGTATAATTAGTAAGCAATTAGTAATATTGTTTGAGAGGATGCAGCTCAGGAGGTAGAGCAGGTCACCTACTAATCGGAAGGTTGGCGGTTCAATTCCTGGCTCATCCGGGCTGCATGCCAAAGTATCCTTGGGCAAGATACCGAACCCCAAGTTGCTCTCCGACACAAGTGTTGGAGTGTGAATGTTAGCTAGAAAGTTCTTAGCTTAGTTAAACATGGAAGTGCTTGGATGAATGTGGTGTGAATGGTGTTGTATAAGTGTTTTGAGTGCTCAGAAGAGTAGTAAAGCGCTTTATAAGAACTAGTCCATTTGGGTGTAGTGCTTAGCACTGTTTAGTTGCCTCACAGCAAGATGATCCAAGTTTGATTCCAGGTCCATATTCACCCCATGCTTGTGTGGGTTTCTTCTGGGTACCGTTATGAACACACTCAAAATAAATTTTTCTGTGGTTTTACTTTTCTGTATCTAAAAAATAGCTAAAACTATTTTCATTTTTTTTGTTGGTCAGTGCACTTTCTTAATACTTTCTGTAGTTACTTTGGATTTCCTTCATGCATATTAAAATGTTGGGCATAAGGATTCTATTGATGTATAGAAAGTTGAAATTCTCCAAAAAATTGCACTAGAGCATGCAAAAATGTCAACATATGGTCTGACAGGCTTGTGCTTTTGTAGGTCATACAGGTTAATGTGGCTCACGTTCTGCATGATGTCGTTGGTTAGTTTGATTGGTTCACTACCAAAGATGAGTTTAATATTTTTAGTAAGAACAGATCAGATGCTACACTTTACACTTAAAAGTTTCTTTATGGGGTCCAAACATTTGTACTGAGGTAAGGCAGCAGTTTGTAATATCCCAACTTAACCATGTTGTGCTGAAGTTAAATTAGATCTCGCCCTAAACAGAGCACCCAATTTTAGGACGGGTGATAAATGGGGAAATACCCTGTACTATTTTTGTCCTATTTCCCTTTTTTTCATATTTTTTCTCTGATTAAAATATATAAAGTGTGTCTATTTGTTTATAACTCATTCTGCAACCTGCTTAAAAAAGTGTATCTATGACTGTTGCATAACACTTGCTTTTGCAAAGATGTAAGGAATTAATATGTGAACAGATTATTTTTAAAATGAGAGAATAAAGTTCAGTGTACTGTATAGCTCCTTCAGGCACCTTTATAGCCATGCTGTTTTGTTCAGTAATTGGTTCCATTTGTTTAATAATGTTTGCGCTTAATTCAGATAGAAACTGTTTGGTTTTTGTTTTTTTTGTTCCTGCCATTTCATCAAAGCCAGTGACATCTCACACACACGGCACACTTTGGCCTTGTTTCTGTTTGGCATTTGGTTTATGCTTGGAGTCATTCCCAGATTGTCACGACCATTTTTCAGTGTATTGATGCTATAGTCACACATGGTAAACAGTGGCTGAAGACTGCAGCTTAGCCAGAATTACTTCAGCCATGCAAAATGAACTTGTGATCATGTTGCCTCGTGATCGCTGAAAAGACAGAGACCAGGTCTGCAACCACTTGTGGGTCACCTTGAAAGCGATTTTTGTGTGTCAAGATGGTGATAAAATGGGAACAAGATGGAGTTCGATTGATCAGCCTGCTATCAGTTTGCAATTGAATTGGGTCAAGTGGGCAATTACATGCGTTCTGTTTTTGAAAATCTTTCAATTAAGCATGATAATTCATTAAAAATTACAAATCTTGATATCCCTCTTTGTGTGACCATGTAGCCTCATTGTCAGTGTCTGGGTAAGTGAATCCAGATAATGGAAGGATATGGGTCTGCTGAACTCGCCTTGTTGTACAGTCCCCAGATGATCAAAAGGTAAAGCATCACAAACAACCAACATCGTTTTCATGGCTTATATGGATGTGGTCTCATAACTTTGCTCTATGACTAATGCCCCTCTTCTGTATCTTGCTTGTAATTACCTCATTTGAGAAAGTGGGACCTCTTCCTGTGAGGCTGAGGACAAAAATACAGGGCACCAGAGGAGTGCACCATGAAGCTAGATTAATGGGTTACAAAGGTAGCTCTTTTTACCTGGCTAGATTACCATGATAACTCACGGTGAACATATAATTTGGTCCAAACAAGGTAATGCGTAGTGCTTTGGTTTAAAATAGCCTGGAAATGCCACATTTGCTTCTTTTCTTTATAGTGTCCTGTAAGTGCAATACACAGGTAGATTGAGTGATAAAGGACAGTGTTTTATATATGCAAGTTGTAGAACTTAACACCTCTAAATAAAGCCTGGCTACAAAGTTATTTGAATGAATTCAGTTGGTGATACAGAAAATACATGTTTGGTCCTAATCTGCAGTGTAAAGTGTAAACACTGAAAATTAGCTACAAATCAACAGCAGCACTGAGAGTGCACTGAGTGATAAATGGTATAAATTAAATAAATAAATAAACTCAAATCTTTTGACACGTTTGTGTGCTTATGATGAAGAAAACCCAAATGATTTATCTTATTTGTGGCAGCGTTAATTTTGACAGCAAATTTTGATTTAGTCTTAGTCTAAGTTTTTTGACAAAAATGTAACTTCGTTTTTTTTAGTCTAGTTTTAGTAGACAAATCACTGTAACAATATTGTCGCCCCACACATCGTCTTGTTTTTTTCAACATCAAAGTCTAAATGTGTCCATACTAGTGATGGGAAGTTTGGCTCTTATGGCTTCCAAACCATACACATATACGCAGCATTGAGTGCTGAAGGATACGTCAAAGTCGCCTCCTTATTGGCAAAATCATGACAAAGATGCCTCACTCTTGTGCTGCATGGAGTTGTTCAAACATTTTTACAGTTGAAACTGGATTACATGGGCTCAACTTTTATAGGTAAGAGTGAGCAATTTTTTTTTACTGTATATGGCCATTTCAGTACTTTGAAAACAGAATTTGCAGATAATCCTGTTGTCCCCAAAAGTTGGATATGACTCTTTTTTTCTTACCCTTTTAAACATAACAATTTACTGTTTGCAATAAAACACAAATCTATTTTAGTATACAGTTTCATCGCTAACAGAAAATGTCTATTGCAGTTTTTTCTTTTAGTTTGTAAACTTTGTTTATTTTTTGTAGTAAGAATTGCCATTAATAATCAAATTGATTGAAAAAAATAGTGAATATAATTTAGTTTTTTTGTCCACAACCTGCAGATGCTACAGTATATCAACATGTCAAGATTTGGTCTTTGTGGACATTTATCATCACAGAAACAGCTCTACAAACATCGGCAGCTGTAAACACTCATAAAAACATTAGAAATACATACATTGGTTTGATGCTACACCCTGACATATGTGGAGTATTTAACATTTAGAATAATCAGAGAAAGCTAATTACTTGTCGCAGCAGCGTGCTGACCCGCTCAACACAGTGTCTACATATACATGTCCGTCCCAAGCAGCTCCTCCATTTGTATCTGAAAATATGTGTGAGCGTGAACTCCCGCCCTGTTTTCCTGTTTGGATTAAATTTGTGCAAGTGTGTGTTGACTGGATGTTTTCCCAACTCATCCCACCTGTTCACAAAATTCTGATTGGATGTCATCCTCGCCAAGGATTTTCGTCTCATTTTTGTCTTTTCCTGTAGTTTGTGGATAGTTATGGTCTCGTTTTAGTCATGGAAAAAAGGTTTGTTGACAAAGACTATGACGAAATACTTTCGTCAACAATATTAACACTGATTTGTGGCAATCTTTAAAAAAAAATTAACAAACAAGATAGGTAATAAAAATAAACTTAAATAAAATAAAAAATAATTAAATAAATACAGTCATTTTTATCATGTACTATTAAAATGTTTGAAGTCGGCCTGCCCTAGACACTTCCAGCTACCATGTGCTGGTTCAAACAGTCACTTCCTACAATACTGGACCAATTTTACACGCAGGTTACCCACAAGGCCACATTCCTTAAAGGGTGTTGGTATTAATATCATACACTGCACATATATTTTTCCTCATTAATCATTAATGAATGCATGACTTGAAGACACAGGTAGTGGTAATGTTGATAGGTAAACATGCACCCGCGATAACTGCTAATAACGTTCATTTAATGGACTGATAACATTCGAAGCGGGTGAAACATCCCAATTTGTTTTAAAGTCACTGTGTCATTATGAATATAGCATTCTGTTGCCATGGCTTCATTAACAAACAGGAGTCATTATTATGGGGCTATTATTGTAGCAAAAGTTCCGTAACTGTATCTGTGTGTGCGTAATGCGATCAGTGTGGAACTTTGTGTGTGCGTATTCCGATTTGTGTCCGTATTACAGTCTGTGTCTGTATTCTGATCTGTCTGTAATCAGATCTGTAAATGTGCAAATAAATCTGCAGCGTAGACATTAATGGTTGAAAAGTCTTAAAGTTTTTCTCGAATCACTGAAAATACACACAAGTCGGCTCTTCAGCTCACTCTCTGCACACATGTGACTTTTGCTACACTTCTGCAGCCGTACGATCCGTACACAGATTTGTCCGTAACCGAGGGATATTTCACCCTCACCTCAGGCTCACGGGCAGCTGCGTTCAGTTCCGCTGGGACTTTGTCTCAGTAACTATATATCATCTATATTTCGATTACCACTGTTATGTTATGTTACTTCAAATCAATCCTGTAAGCTTGCTAGCGCAACTTGGCAGAGCTTTCTCAGTGAAGCCCAAGTTGGAAAAAAATATTAATTTGCTGAGCTGTGTTTAACTTGACTAAGTAATACTACTGTTTTGCACATTTTCGTAACTAAATGAGGCCATGTACTTACAGAAGCCATGACTCAGTAACTATATATCCCAAATACCACCAGTTGGCTATATAGTTACTGAGTCATGGCTTCTGAAAGTAC
>VOQJ01016720.1:0-10503 GCA_015052665.1 Apistogramma diplotaenia | reverse complement strand
GGGGCATCTGACCAGGATGCCTCCTGGGCGCCTTGTGGGCCTCCCACCGGGAGGCGGCCCCGGGGCAGATCCAGGACACGCTGGAGAGATTATATCTCTCAGCTGGCCTGGGAACACCTTGGAGTCCCTCCGGAGGAGCTGGTGGAGGTGGCTGGGGAGAGGGAGGTCTGGGCTTCTCTGCTTAGGCTGCTGCCCCTGCGACCCGGCCCCGGATAAGCGGATGAAGATGAATGGATGGATGGATATATAAATATATACAGTATGTAAGTGACTATTGTGACAAACATACTTTCATAAAACTTATTCATAAACACCTAAACAGCTTCTCTAAATAGATGCAATCATAATGTTGGAGTATAATGATGTTATATTTCAATAAAAGCTTAGCAACCAGAAGGCAATTTTGCTCAATTTTCTGCCTCTTTTACCTCTGGATTTCAGGATTTATCTCTGGGGATGAGGTGCTTTGAAAGTCCTTGAGCATTAACATGCTTTTACTAATCTGGTCCCATTTTTTAAAGTATTTGAGTAGAGCAGAGAAACAGAAGGAGAGACTGGAAAAAGACCAGAAAAAACTAACTGGAGATTGATATATGCAAATAAATGTTATGAACAGTACTGCAGAAGGGAGCTTTTGGTAGCCATATCAAAAGTAAAGGGAAACAGATGATGATTTCTTCTGCGCAGATGCTCAAGTGTTCACTGGTTAATACAACAGTTAATACAGAAGCCGTGGACACCACAGCCTGTCTTATTTTATCATTACCTGCCACTACAAAAGCCTAAGGGTACTGTCTTCTGGCAGTGAATATGTCTAAGTAAAAACAAAACTGCCAGGATTAATTTTCAGCTTGATTGGACATAATTAGATGCATTATGTGAAAGTAATATAGCCTATAAACTTGTGAAAGACCAAAGTTCATCCTTTGTGAAGCTGCACTTGAACTAGACTGCATGCTGCAGGGAGGTCTCATGCCTTATGCACCAAGTTGATACTATAATTCTAATAATGTATCGCACTTGTTCTGCTGTACTGTGGAAGCAGCAGTTTCTGGGAACACTGGGGACATAGCAGAAACATGATAAAACAGGCCAGCAAGAGCTGTATATAACAGGTTCTGCAAAAGTAAAAGAACACATGAATACTACATAGAAATATTTTGTGAGGTGGATAATCAGAGGCTAGTCAGAGACAGCCCAATCTCAGATTTAGTCATTGCTTGGCTGGTCTGCTCACTTAGCCTCTGGGCACAAGTTTTTCTGGTATTCCAGTAAAACATGAATCTCCATTCCAAGACTCATCTTTTTAATCTTGCATTTACTTAGGTTGCCTTTGTGTGTTTTATCTTGTTGATGTGAAGCATCGTGACATCTGTCTTGAGAGGTGCTATATAAATAAAGTTTTACTTACTTTATAAGACTTCCTTTCCCATCTGCAGATCATTGTTTACAAATGCACATAAATAAATACATTTAAAAACCTAAATCCCCCTCTGATGCTTCCAGAACCAACTAAAACATGATTGGTCAATCAAACTCAGACTTCCAGCAGATCAAAGAAGCCAGAAAGCTTCCAGCCCATAACCCCCGCATTTTTTCCCCTCTTGTGAAGTCGCTGAATGTCATGCTGAATGTCATGCTGAATGTCATACTGTGGTGTCTTGTCAACAAATCACCTGCACAAGAATTACACTAGTATTAGTAGAACTTTTAGCATGAATAAAGACACTGGATAAATTAAAGCTGACAGTGGTGGATGTTTAGGGATCAAAGATCATTCTGTGGAGGGCTTCTGTACAAAACTGTAAAGCCATCCATCTAATAGCTGTCAAGCGATTTCACTCAAAGGCAGCACGAATGCCAGTCTACTCAATACCTGGTCAGATATTTCACTCTGGACTAAAGTGGCTGTATGGATAAAAGAACGAACAATTTAAAGGTGACTGAAATTGAAATGTTTACACTGTGGGAATGGAAATGATGACTACTTCACTTAAAGACTAAATTCCCAAGTCTTATCAGCAGACTGCCCGGCACTATTGAGCGATTCGTCTGATACAATATCAAGAACAAAACTGAAACTGAAACAGAGAGAAGAGAAGGTCCACAAACACAACATACTTAGTAAAGATGCAGAGAACAAGTCCTGGCTACGGAGTGGCTGCATGTGCTGAGATGGATACAGAGGTGTAGCACAAATTAGAACCATAAACTGGTCCTCAAGAAAAATTTTAGCATTAAGCTAACCAATAAGCATCTCATTGGAAAAAGAGCACTGCACCAAAATTCATTTGTTGTCTCGTCTGGTTTTATCCCACTTTATTCTGTTTATTTGATGATCTGCAGCCACTCCACTCCACCATGTATTTATTTAAATTAGAATTTGAAATGAGAAGTGATTAGAGCTGATTATTACTGTTTATTTAATCCTGCATTTTAATGTGCTGATCTCCCTGAATAACATGCATGCATAAAACACACAACTATTGTGTGTTTATTGATTAGATTTTGTTTCATTTACATGCTCCACCATGACTGTTTATGTGTCACTGGTATCAATAAAGTGAACTGAATTGCATTACACTGTATTGAAAGTGAATGACAGAGTACCAAGAAATGAGAGCGCCACAGAAGAAGAATAACAGACAATCGCAGTCAGAGGAGAGACCATTTTCCCCCCTCCTTAATCCGCCTGTCAGTATGACTTTTGGGGACAATGATTCCCTTTCCTACACAAATCTGTAATTGATCTTATTAATCTCCTATGCATATATTCACAAAACACATCAGGGAGAGACATTTAATTAACTGCATTTGGTGTTGAACAAACCAGAAACTGCCATCAGCTGGGAGAATTTGTACATCTGCCGAGAAGAACATGCTTTTGACGGGACCTGTCTCCTCATTACTCATCTCGTTTATGTCCAGAAAGCATCAGAAAAGATTCACTGTGGCAGACTGGACAAGACAAACTAATGCAATGGTCACATTCATTTCATCCAGCTACAGTATGAAGGGGATGTGTTAACCAGCATGCATCTGTAAATGTTTCTAAATAAACACCATGCCCCAAACTTTAGTTTATGAACAATTTCTAATAACCACAGTAAAAGAATCATTACCACATTGACTATGTTTACATGTACACTAATTTTATATTAATATTCATATATTCCACATTTGTTGTACAGAAACCAGCTAACCAGGCTTGTGATGAATGCTTAAAATCACAGCCTGCATTTCTGGTCAGAAGAAGAAATACATTTACTTTTCAATATTATGAAAGACTTGGATATCAACAGCTTTTAAGATGTGCAATTATCGTAATGACAGACTTGTTACATAACTTTATTACGCTGTGTGAGCAGAGCTTAACTTGGCAAAGACAAAGGAACGGGTTGTGGAAATGAGGACCAGAATACTCTGTTTACTCTGTGACCCCTGTTTCCATTCTTGGAGTCTGTGTGGAGACAGCAGAGGATTACAAATGCCTCAGTTTTCACACTGGAAATACACTGGACTTCATAAAAAATACAGAGGCCCTCTACAAGAATGGCCAGAGCCCGTATCTGGTTTCTCAGGTGGCCAAGAGCCTTTAAATTGTGCCAGGTGGTGCTCAGGGTGTTCTATGAGTCTCTGGTGGACAGTTTTTCTTTGCTGTGCTGGGGCAAGAGACAGAGGGCAGAGGACACCACCAGACTCAACAAACTGATCTGCAAGGCCAGTATGAGTGTGTGGAGCTTGCCTCTCTAACAACAGTGTTAAAAAGGAGGACACTATCCAAGTTCCAGACAATATTGGAAAATCTTTCACACCCTCTCCATGCTGTGCTGGACAGCCATAGGAACATGATCAGCAAAAGAATCATGCCACCACAGGAAATCATCCCTGCCTAAAAACTGTGATTACAGTCTGACACCTGAATTGTTTTCACTTACATTATCCTATATATGCTGCATAAAATATTGTTTTATTTGGGAGTATTTGTTATAACAAATTACAGTTCAGATTTTTCTGTATTTCACATTTATATTACAGTTTTATATCATAATTTTTCTATCTTTCATATTTAAATTTGAAGAGATATTCTGTTTCCTCCTGGGATTAATAAAATATTCTGATTCTAACTGATTCTGACTTTCAGGAACTCGGCTGATGGAATGAAAGAGGCTGACATCATTTGCCTAGTCAAACAAATCCACTGTAAAAGGGAAACTTTAAAAATATTTTATTCTGACAGGTTTCATGTAAACATAAAGCATTTGAAAGGCTTAATGCTTTAGGACTGATTCCAGGACTGATTTGGAACCTGGCTCGGTTCTGGGACCACACATACAGTATGTGGAAAGCTGGAGGCTGGAGCAGCAGCAAGGCCCCCCAGTACAGAACAGGTTCCAGTTATAGACATGGCATGATAGGCTGAAGATCAGTTGCAATGCAGCTTGCAGAAGCAGCAGCAACAGTGCATATATGGACAGGAGCAGGACTGACAAACTGGTGCGGAGGTCAAGCTCTGTACTGCGATGTCATCTGGAGTCAGTAGTGGTGGTGGGTTAGAGGAGGATGTTAACTGTTAGCTTTGCTAACATCCTCCATTATGGACAACCCCATCACCCTCTGCATGAGACCGTGGGTGCACTGAGCAGCTCCTTCAGTCAGAGACTGAGACATCCTCACTGAGGAAGGAGCTCATTTGCAGGTCATTCATCCCAACAACAGTTAGACTCTATAACACATCATGATGTCATGAGTCACTGGACACTTTACCTCCACTGCTATGCACACCTTTACTTATAGTAGTTATACATTTAATTTATCTACACTCACACTCATAATGCATACTGTGTATGCTGTACACAATACCACCAGTTACAAATGTATATAGTATATAGCGGTTTGATATCTGTATATAGTGTTTGATGTATATGAGTAGACATGTATATGTGTATAGGTATTGATATTTTATTGATTTTATTCCATTCTATTTTATTTCATCCTTCTCCTCTGTTCTGAGCTGCTGTAACATGCAAATATCCCTGTCGTGGGATCATTAAAGTTGATCTTTAGCTATATATGAGATTAAAAACTGGACGCATGCTGGCACTGAAATCAGCTGATAACAGATAATGCACCAGAACTGCAAGATGGACTTGAGCTAAGCTAATGCTGTGCTCACAATAGGAAAATTGTCTTGTTTAGAATAAGGACCTAAACCAGAAAATTGGTGCTCATGTTAACACATGATTAAATGATTTGATCAGAGTAACGTGTAAGGGGAATATACAGGCTTGATTTGTGAAGATTGTCTGCTCTTCATGACTGAAGGGGGCAACATCATGTATGTACTGAGTAAAATTCAATATCCGAAAACAAAGATGGGGTCATTTATTCAAATGAAAGTTGCTCAGCAGCACAAAAGAAGACAAAGTGTTATGAGCTTCCTCTATAAGGTATCTAGATGATCAATATGATTTAAGAATACTAGGCACATAGAAGATTGGCATCATATTTGCCAGGAGCATCAGGAACATAGTAGAAAACAAATGAGCTGATTTCTTGTCCACACATGAATGAGATGAAATACAGTCCTGCTCTTCTCAGCTTTTCAAGTGTTACTTGACCAACTGGGTCAAATTTGATATTTATTTAATTATTTTAATAATTTTGTTTCATTTTCCTATAATTTTGCTTGGTTGAAATGTTTTTTGTTGTACCACACAACCCAGCACAGCTCTTGGGGCTCAGGCACAATCTTCATATGCATTTCTCTTAATCCTGTCCCCAAACTAAAGCCTTAAATGAAGGGCCTATAGCCTTGTGCACACTGCTGCAGCAGAGAAATTCAAAGCTTTACACTGGTATGAATATTGTTCTCTACTTTTTCAATACTATAAATGTAAATCCACCTTTCAGAATGAACCAATCCCTGCCCGCTAATCAGTATTTACGTTCTTTTTCTATGCGGGAAAGCTGAAAGTGTAGGTCACAGCAGCCAACCAACCCATATTGAGACAGGATAAAAGATTATGAGCTGAAGAAATTAAAGCACGGCAAGAAAAAAAATGAGGAAAAACGTAATCTCTATTATTCCAAGATTAGTCTCCGGGTGACTCAGTATCACAGTAATCACAGAGGGAGGGAAATGGCATCTTTTCATGAAGGGTGAAGGAAAAGGGGGGTGAGAGACTTCCATAGCGGCAAATCACAGTAGAAGCCCCAGTGGAAAGGCTTTTTTTTTTGCTCTTTTCATGGCACAACACATTTCTTGGGATTATCTGTCTGAACCAGGCTCTCTGTCTTCACTCTGAACCAACATGGTGGAGTGGAGGCATGCTCTCATTCCTGACACTGAAAAAACATCCCCTTATGAGCCTTCTCTGCATGCCATTAATGTTTCTAACATTAACAGCTAAATTAGGGTTGTTTCCTAATTTTACATTTAATTTTAAAAGCATGGAAAAATATTTCACCACCATTAAACTACATTTAATAAATTATGCAGACTTGTAGACTGATTTCATCTTATGAGGTCAGGGAGGCCTGAGACACCAGTGTGAGCTGAATCTACAGAGGTATGAAAACCGGAGCAAACTGCAGGAAATTTGGACCTCAGGCCATATTTTTTAAATTAATATAGGTGATACATGTCAGAGAATTTGATTCTCAGTCCAGTCCTGGTTAGTAAACTTGATCATTCCTGACGTAAACCTGCAGGTTTGAGCTTTAATTTGTCTTCATTTGTCATGGTTATCTTTATTATTTCTAAATTAGATATATGCAGCTTACAATAGGCACCCGTGGTGTTTAAACTATAATTAATAGTAAATACAACTGTCCTTTTTCTTAGCCCTTAAAATTTCACTCAATCCTTTCATTTATCTGAAATTTAATTGGACATATTTGATATTTCTGAATTGAACAGTGCCATGGTTTTCAGGGATTTGTTGTTCTCATTTCTGTTATTATTGTAAGATCTCTTCTCTCTTAAAAAAAAAGAAAAAAAAAAGATCTCTTCTCTCCTATGTTTTTGTGTTTCCTTTAATCATCTCCCCCTCTGTGTCTCTGTTGAGTCATTTCCTGTTTTCTTACGATAATCACTTTCTTTGTGTACATTTGGTTGGTTTACATCCTACCTAGCTTGAGTAGAGGAATAGTATTTTTTGCTCGCACACAATGGCCACTTACCCCATAGCAGAAGTCATTAAGACAAAAAAAAACCCTTCTTATTTGATTTGTGACACTTTGCTGAAGAATTGAAGGTCTCAATTGTTAGTTTCACACGTTATTGAAGACAACACAATGTTTGTTTTGCAAATTATGATTCCCTTTAATCACAAGGTAATGAAGAATAACGCCAGGTATGCTTTAGCGAGGAGCTACCTTGAGACTGACAAGTTGCTACTATGTGAGCATGCATTGTCACTTAGTTTATCAGTCAAATCCATCCGTTGGCTCAACAGTTCCAGTTTCAAAGACACCAAAATGGTGACGGCCACAATTCTTAAGTTTGATCAAAATGTCAGGAATGTGCTACCCAGTGGGTGACTGTGCTATAGTAGTGAAATCTGCTAAGTTATTATCAAATTCAAGTCAAGATTGTATTTGATTTAGCATTGGTTATCTTTTTTTTAGTCTTTAAAATCATTAGTCATTTAGTTATGCAGTGAGATTTTGTTTGGCAAATTATCCATATTAATACAGGTGGGTGTGTCTGTAATGAGAAAAAGCACAAATAAAAAAAGTGACCTTGGGATTTTTTTTGTAATTTTTTATATTAAAATTTATCTATGAGGTTTGACTCTCAAAAATATGTGTATGCACAGTCTGAAGTGACGGCTGCACATTTTTTGACTCACATTCTTCTTATATAAATGGGTTAATGTGTTTTTAAAAGCTTGTACATCTGGAGGGGCATTCAGGTCCACTTTCTGAACCAGGACAAATTGGGAGTTCTTGCTACACAGATGTTATTTTTTTCTGCTTTAAACTGTTGGCAGAAAATGTATGTATGCATGTATGAGCCTATATCTGTGTTTTTTGCCCCTCCAGCAATTTACAGGTTTTCTCTCTCTTTTTTGAAAATGTGGAAGTGTGTTTTTAGAATATCTGGTGTTGACACTCGGACCTCAGCACATCATAAATCCTGAGTAAAATTTTAAGAAGGTGTTGAGCAGGATGACAGGAGGACTAATTAATGTACTTTTAACACTTTGTATGTTATTAGTGTCGGTAATAACATATTTAGTGTTTAGCATTATAACTAAAGAAAGCAAATTAAAGAATCAGAAGTTAATATATTTTATACTGACCTGTACACCTCAAATTATTTGAGCATCACCAACTATGCCACCTTTTGTGCATGTAAGCAAACATTACACAGTCCCTACTGTGCAGTGGGGATCTTCTGTCATTGGTCTAATCAAAAAGGCAAGATTAGCAATGTGCAGCTAAAAGGCCAAAAAAGTGTCTCCTCTGTTGATAGGGGTTTGCTGCTAAGCCTGCAAAACATATTGTCAAATAATGAAAATTGAATGGTATGTTTTCCACTCTATAATAGCATGAAGCGCACAGTTTTTCTGAGTCATAAAACAGAAGTGGTTAGTGCACTGTGCTTTTGCAGTAATGATGATGCCATTCATTGCTTACACAATGGGCAGAGAGCTCGGTATTTATGATGAGCTCTGGAGGATGAATTAGCATCCATTAGGACTGCCATTGACAGTTCCGTTAAGCTCTCGCCGCTGGAAACAAAAAGTGAAAAGTGAAGGTCTAATTTCCATGATGGCTTGAAATACTGCCCCTGCCATGCTCTGTGTGGTTTTTAAATAAATCATCTTTATTGTGACAAAGTACATTTAGGCCACAACTGGCAGCCAACAGGCAAGTTCTCCTGCTGGCTGTCAATGTCTATTTAAAGTCCTACAGACGCAGCTGGCAGAGCCAGCGGCTTCATGTGAATTTCTACCTGCAGGGCACCATCCAACCCAGATCAGGCTCCCCGTGGTAATCTGTCCTACTTTCAGCTAAAGCTCTGTGGGCCATTTTCACCCCAGGGTCCGTAAACTTTTATTGAATTTGTTCAAGGTGAAATCCAGGACTAGCATCCTCTAGTCAAAGGAAAAATCACAGGATACCATGCTTCAACAGCATGTAAAATCCACATGGGGGGAAAGAAAAAAGAAAAAGAATCTGTCATGTATGCGCAACCTTTTTAACCTTTTTATCCACAAAGCTGCAAATCTGTAAGTAAATTTAATCAAACAGAACTTAACAGGAGCTGGTCCACTTCCTGAGATTTTTTGCATCTTATGTGGTGTAATGTTAATAAACCACATAAAGCAACATATTACAAATTCATTTCTCTGGTGAATTACAGGTAACATTTTTGATATTCTTTTGGTGACAGATTATTTGAATTGCATTTAAATTATGCATTCTGCTAAATAACCACAGAAGATAAACAGGCACCAGATAAAGCTAATCTGCAGGGAAATTAACATGATTGCACTATCAGTGCTGCTCAGTGTGTTTTGTTTCCTTCACTGACCCTCTGCCCTTTACAATGCATTCTGCACATCATTATCAAATAAACTGCCACCATCTGCTTGAATTGAGATAAGCTTCCATCCAATCAGAACTGCTGAACAGCAGTTAGCAAATGTGTAGCACATACTTATTGATATTTAAAGCCTGTGTACAGCTTTATCCGCCTCATGAACTTTGTAATTAGCAGCTTTCTATCTCGATGCTTCTCTCTGAGCTGCAGTAAATGTGGGTGTCTGCCTGATGGAGTGAAGCTGAAGGGTGGTGCCTTAGTAGCTTCAGAGAGGAGAATCAACCCTCGAGAGATCCTTATCAAGGCTGCATTAAAAATGGCAGCTGAAGTTATTACTGAGCAATTTAAATACCTTTTACAGGTTTTCAACAATTGCAAGGTTGATGTATTTTCTTTAGCCCTTCCAAAAAACAAAAACACAAGGGTAAATCTCTTTATGTGAAAATTTGGCTAACCAGCTAAAAACAAATGCTCAAAATGCACATGTACTTATTTGTTTCACAACTTTGTAAAACACAGATCTATATTCAGTCTTACAGTACACATGAAAATGGTTGGAAAGCAGCACAAACCGAGTACACATGTATGCAGTAAAATTGCTAAGAAAAAAGATTGTGTGACAGCTCTCTTGCAGCAATCAAGCATAGAATTGGTTTATAATCACGGTCAGTCAGATTAGTTGATACCCTTATACACAACTGTCAAATCTCTTATGGAGATCTGCTAGTCATGCTGCTTAAACTTGCAGACAGCAGCTGCATATCTGCAAGCAGCTTTGCAACCTGCCTCCACTCCAGGGCCTCCTTTTATACTGGACCTCCCTTAATAATATATCCATTGTTATTGATGCCTCCTCTGTTCTGTGCTTGTTCTCTCTGTAGGCACATGGATGGATTAAGGAGGTTACTGGTACAACAACCTCTGAAGACAATACTCTACTTGATATA
>VOQJ01016716.1:0-10161 GCA_015052665.1 Apistogramma diplotaenia | reverse complement strand
GGAACTAGTCAGGAGAACTCAGCACTCAGCACCTTGAGCAAATGTAATCACCTGTTTAGGTTTTAAAGTGAAAGCTGAAGACATCAAAGAGAATCCAGTGAAGACTTCTGAATCAGTAAAAATAGATTTACTTTTAATATTTGACATATTTTATGAGGATACATCGACTAATATTTGGTGATATAACACTGCATTTAAAGTGGCCATTAAATGAACATTTAAAAAGGCCCAATTCTCAGATATGATTTATGAATTGATGTGGCTTTGCAGCACCAATCCATCAGTGACCACTAGAGACATTATTGAGCCCAGTGCCTGTTTGCACTCTGAATTGCACTTTACTGGTTAATTAGTAACCAAGTTGAACCGTCAAAGAGGCAGATGATTAAACCCAACCCTGCACGAACGCCAAAACGTTGACATGTGAATTCATAGTTTCATGGGAGCCGTAGCTACAGGGAAATATGGTTAATTTTTGACAAACGTTAAAAACTAGCTTTAATGCAAGTTCTCACAAAATCGTACATTTCTGTTCATGTCCAGGTTAAACAAAGAAAATAATGACTATTCATGCTTTGGCAGGCATATATTTAAATTCAGGAAATAGCCAGCCTGGGTTCTGTTTCATGACTACGCTAAGCTAAGCTAAGCTAAGCTAACTGCTGGCTTTACGTGAGAACGTCAGTCTTCATCTACCTCTGCGTAACAACAGGAGCTGTTTTGGAAAACTGGAAAACTTCTGTTAAAGTTGCTGTTCAGCCAGGTCTACCTCATGGAAATGAACAAAGTTTTCTTTTACTATCTTTTAATATGAACTACTGCTCACTGCATACACATTTCCCCCCTCGGTGTTGAGTTCTCTGCGGTGTTGTATGCCAGCTCAGGAGCCGTAAGAAGTGTTTCCAGCTCCTCCTCGCAGGGCGGCTTTGTTATTCTGCCTGACAGCAGGGATATAAAAGATACCTCAAGTGTTTTACTGCAACTTCTGTTTACAAGACTCGCCTGCACTTCACATAGTTGTAATCTGAGCAACAGTATATTCTCATATCGAGCATCTGTCTCGTCTTTGTTTACGGTGAAGGGAGAGTGTGAGAGGCTTTCATCTCATCTCTGCGTGTGTGTGTGTGTGTGTGTACAGTGTAAAGTTGAAGCCGGACTCTTGTGCAGTCCGAGTGTGTATAAGCGAACCTGATGAGCTGATGATGCTGTAAGGAAGCTTCCTCTGTAACAACAGTCTGTCGTTCTCACTGTGTGCTGTTCTCTCCTGTCGTGTTTGTTAAAGTGCCAGAAGATGAAGCTCCTCCTTTCCTGCTGTCCCTTCATGTCTTTGTTCCATTATGTCGGTATCTGTAATGTGTAATATTAAATCTTTTCCATGCGGTTCATCGAACGCGTTCTCATTTTTCATTTTGTCCATCCTCACAGTTTTCACATCAGAGTTCAATGGAGTGTGTTTCTACTCTGAGTGTGACCCACAGTCGTTCCCCCTTCCCCGAGTGCTGACTCGCTGTTCTCTGTGTGGTGTCTCTGTGCCTGCGTCCCTCCACCAACAAAGGAGGAGAAGTGTGTGGACTTTGCTCTGTCCTGCACTGGCTGATTAGCCGCCGTTAGAGCAAGAAAAGCGAGCCTTGAGCTTGGTAAGCCTGTTCAGAGGGAGGGAGAGTAAGTGCAGACAGCCGCTGTCTTCACATGCCCCTTCGCTTGGCTGCTTTACTCCTGCATGGCTTTACTCCTCCCAGGTTAATTGCATTGCACTGATTCAGAGGTGAGCGAAACACAATCGCAGCCATTTAATCAGCGTGAAATGCAGGAGTTTAACAGTGCTTAAAGACATCTGATGCACATGTGATTTTCAGGTTTTTGGGTGGAAGTGTTGAAATGTCCCCACGCGCTGACAGCACATTTTAGTCACCTGGAAGGAAATGGAGGAATTATATAGCGTATAAAGTTTGAATAGAAACCAGTATGTAAAAAGAGTCGTTTAGCATTTAAATGAAAAATGTTCAGAAGCTTAAGCTGGTAAAATCAGACTAAAGTCAGACTCTTTTAGCTTCAAGGCTAAACACATCTGGAAATTAATTCAGGTGCAAAGTGGGGTTTTAAAAGTGCACAAAGCAGTTTTTACTGAAAAATGACCATGTGAAAGATGCTGCTCGTGGTCCTAAAGATGATCACCTGACTGAACTGGTTTGGCCCACCGAGCTGTTGCATTATGTTTTCAGAGTGTTTTGAATTGCTTTAGCGATCGTGTGGACTCTATATTACCAAAAGCAGCCGCTTGTCTGCCTTCACACACACACGAACTTGAGTGGCATCCCATTCTTAATCCAGGTTTAATGAGATCTCCAGCGGCAGCTTGCTTTACACCACTGCATCTGACTCTTTGCATTTCACTTGGTGATGTGAGGCTTGGATGCAGCTGCTCGGCCGTGGAAACCCATTGAAGCTCTCTGCACACTGTTCTTAAGCTAATCTGAAGGCCACATGAAGTCTGGAGGTCTGTAGTGACCGACTCTGCAGAAAGTTTGCAAGCCCTGCACACTATGCACTTCAGCATCCGCTGTCATTTTACATGGCCTAATACTTCATGGCTGAGTTGCTGTTGTTCCCAGTCACTTCCACTTTGTTATAATAATACTAACAGCTGACTGTGGAATATTTAGCAGTGAGGAAATTTCACGGCGGGACTTGTTGCACATAGCATCCTATCACAGGACCACACTGGAATTCACTGAGCTCCTGAGAGCGACCCGTTCTTTCACAGATGTTTGTAGAAGCCGTCTGCATGCCCGAGTGCTTGGTTTATACACCTGTGGCCGTGGAAGTGACTGGAACACCTGAATTCAATGATTTGGATGACGAGTGAATACTTTTGGCAGTATAATGTAGAGAATACAGGTACTTGAGTGTTTATAAGTATGTTTGATACTTCCAAATCCCAGCTAATCACCATTTAAGTAAATTTTATTTGAATAATATCAATTCAATTTTTGAAGCTTGATAATAGCTGCGTTAACAGAGCTGGACATAGTGCCATCACGTTTAGCCAGCGTGCCCTGGTGGCCACTCATTGCACTGCGGAACGGAAAGTATTTTTCAGGTAAACCACAATTATAAAAGTTTTTAAAACATTAACTGAAGACCACAGCGACAAACAATGGCAAATATAGAACATGTTTGTTTGAGGAATGCAGCCACTGTGGAAGTGCCTTAAACCTGCATTCTATCTAATGGCCACTAGGGGAAATAGCTGTGCTTGTAAAAAGACCAGTCCTATGGAAAACGGCCCTCAGCCCTGGCCTCTGTGAACGCTACCTCACGGGTTTATAGGCTCGGTCACTCATCGGTCAGACTCAACTTTATCATTCCTTTACTTTAAACTGGCTCTTGCAAGCCCTCAAACTTTCACTCTGAATGTTTGGAGTACTAAGTGAGCATGTTTCTTGGGCCAAATCAAATAGCAGATTTGACCGGTCAGTTTTAATGTGCATGCTTATGCATGTCTGTGGCACAGAACATCTTGGATATCCTGCTTGAGGTCACGCGTGGATCTTATTAACATCTTACTTACCACTTGGTCTTGCAGTCACTAAAGTAATTTAACACCCTGATGTTTCCCTGTTAACTGCATTGGCTGGTTTTTATCACTTCTTCTATTTCTCTTCCTCTTTCTTGCATCACCCCTGCAGTGCACGCAAGGAACCAAAGGTCTGCTAGAATCGGCTGCGCTCTCTCCGCTCCTGTCCACCTCATGTCCTCAGGGGAAACCTCAGAATGCTCATTCCTGCCCAGAAACCAGTCCAGGCGTGAACTCTGACCCCTCACCGGAGTTCTCCACGAGCTGCGGGGCCCACCACACATCCAGCTCCCACGGCAACGCGGCTCATCCACGTCACACCAAAGCTCGCTCAAAGAAAAGCAAACGAGAGGCTTTGCATATTCCCAACCCTGCATTTGATGCACCCATTCCCCCTACCTCTCCAGAGACCGGCCCTGACCCCAAAGCCAAGACCCACAAAGGTGCCCGCCTCGCGCCGTTGAACTGACTGTTTCGAGTGATGTTTTTCTCAAGTCAAACACTGTTCGAGGCCTGCATGCTGTAACACAGTCAGATCCAAGTTATATGATCTTTTTTTCGTCATTCCTGTTACTTCTCTACAACTCCTGGATCTGGTCAGTTGAGTAAGACAATCACAAAGATATGTTCTGCTGTCATTAATCTGCAGTGGAAATAGGACAGATTGGCTGAAGATGCAGTTTAGCCTTTGGTGTGGAAAAGAAAGCTCCTGAGAAAGTAAGAAGTTTTTTCTGGTGAGTCTCGTGCAAAACATGAAATTTACCAGCATGTCAGATTTCACCTAATTCTGTGAAACAGTGGCTTTAATGTATCAGCTTTGTTTTGGGAGATGCAAGATGTGAATTGTGTACATCTGTGAAGGGAGGAGGTGCTCCTGAAGGGAAAATCCACCCAAAAAGCAGAATTCACTCACGTCCAGGTTTTGTTTGCACTCATAACATCATCTCAGGCTGCACAGGCAGTGATTGCTGGAACACGCCGGAGGGCTCAGTGTTTATCCGTGGACATGTTTACAAGAGCGCTGTCCTCAAAACGATTTCCTGTGGGATCACCCGTTTAGCTCACTGAGTTGAGCAGGCAACCCATATAGCATCATCTTCCCCCTGGTCTTCCTCCCTGCTGTCCTCTCACAATGTACACATGCAATCTGCTACAGACGTTCCGTGCACTGAATAACACCACCCCTCACTGCCAACGGTGGAGCCCATTAAAGGCTTGAAAAGTGGCAACGTCAGCAAAGAGAGCCAAAAACTGCAGTTCCTGGTGTGGCCACTTGAGGCACGCTCCAAAAGCAAGTTATTCCCTATGGACTCCCATGTTGTAATGCCTGATGTCACAATATTAAAAAGGGTACAGAAATATTTTGGCCTCTGCAGATTTTTCCTTACAGAAGCATTTTCTTATAACTTATCCATTTGGATACTAGTGGGGCTTAAATTTAGGGGTGTGGCTACCCTGACTGACAGGAAGCTGTTGACAAGCCTCTGAACTGGACCTGCAAAACATACAAGTTTCTCTGACACTCAAATATAAGTTGTGACCACCTCAAACAGAATCTGGGTTCTTCTTTTCTCCTGTAACATCACAGGCAGAAGACAAAGATTATGTTCTGTGAGATTCAGTATGATTAATGACAGCTGCTTTTCTCTGAATTTATGTTCAAAAATAAGCGAAATGTGAATTTTGTTATTGTGTGGATTTTTCCTTTGGCCTCGCACAACCAGCACAGTGAACCCGTCTGCTGGTGTGTGCTGCTGTTTGGATGTTTGTGCTATAAAGCGGCGCCGGATGCAGCTGCATGGTAACGACTAAAAGCTTTATTTTACAGTTCGTTTCTTTACATCTATTCAAACATCACATTCAACTGTCTGAACGCACCTTTTCGTAGGAGAGCAGTGTTGTGTTCCCAAGCTGAAATAGTATTGCTGTTTCCTGCTTGTATTATTATCGCTGTCACACAATCATTTAAAGCTCCGCTTCCTGCTCACACAGCGACAGCAATACCCTTTCTCCTCTCCTGCTCCCGGAAATTGTTTTCCTTTGTGCTCTTTGACAAATCTGAATGGAGGTCGTGTTGGTTTGTTCTCAGGTGAAAGTCGTAGGTTTGGTATTTCAATATGCAAGTTCAATGTGACATGTATCGTGCTCACGCGCATTGTGAACTTATGGCAATAGCTGCACAAAAACTGCAACGACCCGAACGATCACGTGCACACTCTCCGTCTGTAGTTCACCTCCAGAGCGTCTGTGCGGCGTCTGCTCTGATCAAAGTCACCCCAACACCCCCCAGTGACATCACTGAGTGAATGCATTTGTGAGGAGAAACATACTGTACTGTATTTGTACCAACTGTAAGGTAATTTAAGCCAATGCTCCTGTCAAAATAAAGGAATGAAAAACAATAGAAGCTGTTAAATTATTAATTTTTGCAGCTGAAGTGCCCCAGCTGACCATAAGGTGGCACTGGTGGGCCACGAGCACGAGCGCTTGTCAGTAAATCATCCAGTGAGGCCACTTCACTGGCTTGTTTGGACAGCCGCTGTAGGGGTTTGTCCTCGTCCCCAGTGTTTAAACTTCTAAATCATCGAATGAGTTTTCTCCTGTTTGTCTTGTCAAGAAAAGAGTGCAGCATGACACCGGCCCGTCCAGATTAATGAATAAATAAACGCAGCTTGGAAAAGTGGTGTAGAAAACATTAGTTGTGATTTTCAGGCTCACGTGGAGCCCTGTGGCCTTATACAGATGGCATTACATAACAGGTGTTCTGCAGAAAAGCAGAAAGCTTGTTTTGTGATGAGTAATTGTTTTTTCAGAGCCATGAAACAAAGATTTCGCTTCTTTTATTTAGAAACAGTACAAAGGTTTTTGCATTAAACTATACTTAAAGTATCAAAATACTCAGTATGCAAATCTGAATGTAGTTTATATATTATATATTAATGATGCAGCTGGAGCTGATATTAATGACATGTACTCATGAGTAGCTTTATCTATACTTATAAATGTAGTAACACATGATGCTGCCTATTTTAAAATCAACAAAACAACAAGCAGCTTAAGCTGTTTAATACAGTCTGTGGTCTACAAAGTATAATATTAAGTAGAAAGTAGCACAAAACAGAAATGCAGAGCAGTGAAAATGTTTTTGGTCCCAGCAAAGAACCACGTGGACCTCCAAGACAAGCGTCATGAAGAAGACTCACCATTTTCGTGCCCAAACGAAGATCTTGTGAGTTAACATCAGGGAGTCAAACCTGCTATTTGCAGCATCTATATGGATGTTAAAATAACAATAACAATAGCAATTGGTTTAGACTCATCATGAGCAAAAGTTAGAGCTCAGTCTAAAACACTTTTGTGATGTTGGAGCCTTTGCCCAGCCCTGCTCTTGGCATTTGAAATGCAGGGCTCCAGCATGTGTGTAAACCAAGCTTAATTCATTACATGTGATGTGGTAAGTCTAGCCTGCATTGACTGCAATCCTGGAGACAAACAGGAGATAAAGTTTCAGCATTGTAATGCATCATAATGATGTGATAATGAGATTTTCAGTGTGGGAGCACACTTGAGGTTCATCCACTATTTAAACAGATACAAACAGCTGACTTTCTCAGTTTGCTCATCCACGTCTTTACGGACCATCTCCGAACTGTTCCCACAAAGCTGGGAGCAGCAAATTGTCCAAAATATCTTCCTTTTACTGGAACTAAGGGGCCGAGCCCAACTCCTGAAAGACACCACCACACCATAATCCCCCCCTCCACCAACCTTTACACTTGGCACAATGCAGTTAGACAAGTACCGTTGTCCCGGCAACTGCCGAACCCAGACTCACACATCAAAATTGGCAGATGGAGAAACGTGATTCGTCACTCCAGAGAACAAAACTCCACTGCTCTCAAGTCCGATGGTGGTGCGCTTTACACCTCTGCATCCAAAGCTTTGCATTGAGCTTGGTGATGTAAGGCTTGCATGCAGCTGCCATGGAAACTCCTTCCATAAAGTTTGGAGGCCTGTAGTGATCGACTGCAGAAAGTTGGTGACCTCTGCGCACTATGACCCTCAACTGAGCCCATGGCCTACCACTTCAACTAAGGGACACAGTTTAATGTCTGGCTGGTGGCAGCTCAGTGGACAGAGCCAGCTGAGATCAAGATCGATCATTTCCCACCCTCTTCCTGTGGGAAGTCCAGACACCCTGCCAGTTCAAGCCTCCACTCCTCCAGAACACAGAGAAAGGTGAAGTTTGGCTGTGATGCATGCAGGAGAAAAACTAAGCAGCATCACTCTCCAAGATCCTCAGTTACACTCCCAGGTCTCTTTGCTCGAGTAACTCTGCTCACAAAGGAGTGAGTAAGGTGAGGTTCTGGGCCACCACGTCCCACTAGAACTGTGTTTTGGGATTGATTTTTAAAAGACTGGAACATCAATCTTTCTGCACCCCCAAGTACAGTGTGTTCTCATGTGATGGTGTTAAGAGTCACACTGTAACAGAGATTAGTGTTAGGACACCAGGGAGGGCCCGGACACACCTGTGAACAAAACCCAATGAAACAAAGCCAGACTATCCACACAGACAGGTGTGTCCAAGTGGACTGCCGTCGAGTCTCGAGAGACATGAGCGTGATGACCTCGTGGCTGCTGCTCTGTCAGCAGCTTCCTCTGACCGGCTCCGGGTGGCCCGTAGTTATCGCTTTCTATAATCTTCTGCAGTTGAGTAAATAATCAGATTGTAATGGTTCGGCTACATTAGAGCCTTTTGATCCCTTATTTATTAACGATAAGAGAAAATGCAACGGGATGCAACAGGAAAGGAAAATGAGTCATTACATGCAAACACCATTATCCTGTGTGTTGTATTGTGTGCTTTTACACACACTTTCATAACCTCGGTGAGAGCAGCGAGTCACAGCGATTCCAACAAAACACTAATTACTGTTTCTGACATTTTTGGAACTTCAGACAAGACCAGACAAACGAGATGATCTCCTTCAGCCCCGGGCCAGTTTCCCCCGTAAACTTTCCCCTGAACAAACATTCCTGAACTCATTCAGTAAAAACTGCAAACCCGAGCGACCCTGAGCTCTGCAGCAGGGAAAAACAAACCCCCACAAATCCGAATGGCTTCTTTCCCCTTTTCCAGGCCACAGTGACATTTGGGGATATTTTCTGATTAAAACTATAAATGGGAAATTAAAGCATTCATACGCTGATGTTGTGGAAACTGCAACCGTAGTGAAAATAGATGCTACATGTTCTCCTAATACGCTCCATCAAATCTGGACTCCTGCTTTGGAAAGATAATTATCTCTAAAAAAAAAATGCTGTGAATCGCAGCCATCCAACAAGCCTGATGCTGTTCGCTGCATCGCGGCCATTTACGATGCCAAATCTCTTCATAAAAGCGGCGCTGCTGAAAGATTTTGTGATAAGCAGCTGTTGTTGTTAAGCCGAGTGTTCATTTAGACTAATAAACCGCCCTGTTTGTTCAAAGCTCTCAAGTAAAGTACATTTCAAAATGGATCAAAACCCAGAGGAAGATTTCAGGTTGTGAAATGCTTGATTCTGAGCTGCACACCTGTTACAGCTGAAGTTACATTTTATTGATTGAAGTCAGGTGTGTGGTGCTCATCACTGCAGGGCACAGCAGCTCCGCCCTGCTTTGAATTTTTACTCTGCAGCCAGAAGGAGGAAGAGCAAGTCTGAAGTCACGTCAGCTAATATGTTATAAATGAGATAAAGATTAAAGATCTTAACAATGTAAAAGTTTGAAAGCATTGCTGGAGGGGAAAAGGTATCTGCCTCAGCACAGGAGACGTCACATCACTGTGATGCATTCTGGGCCAATCTTTGAATACTTAACAAAAGCCTTGGAGACTCAACACCAGTGTTCCTGTGTTAAAATAGCATCTGAAGATGAATTAGGTCCTCATCTGTTTTACTTTGCATGTTCTGGATTTTTAAAGCTGACTAAATCGTAGTTGTATTTTATTAAATGATTAAACATATAAAGCAAAGTGGTCCCTACAGGACTGGGCCCAAAACATGTGGTAGTTTTTAGTAGTTGGTATAAATTTGTCCCAAAGGTTTCTGGGATGCAGATTGACCCCAAAAGGTGATGCACAGCAGGTTGGTGGAAACAGGCCTCAGCTGAGACATGTAGACACTCAGAATACAGGGCCAAAGACCAACATGTCCTCCAACCGAAACGTAGGCATCCGTCGTTTCTGCAGGTCCCCGAAATACGACCTATATTTACGTTTCCAAACGACCGCGCGCACCTCAGGCATCGCGTGTCGTACGGACCTGTCCGTGGGTAATGTCGCCGTGGCTCGGAGGATAGAATAGTAATCTATCAGTGTGAACGTTCATGGTTCGCCTCCAGCCTGTCATGGTATCAAATGACAATATAATGACTTCTGTACATGAACAAATGGTTGAGGTTAGGGTAGTGTGAGGAATGTGACGACATCGATAATTTTGTCGTTTTCTGTGGTCTGCCGGCGAAAACCGAACACGTTACTTAAACGCACTTCTCTCCGCGACCGCTAGGTGTCGCCTTTTCCGCGTCCAAAACGTAAATA
>VOQJ01016712.1:0-10318 GCA_015052665.1 Apistogramma diplotaenia | reverse complement strand
GTGTCACCACTGAAAGGGGGGGGGGGAAAAAAAAAAAAAAAGCCATCAATGAAGAAATTATGAAGCAGTTAACTCAACATTCATGCTAACGGAGCCCAACACCTTTGACGCATCATACTGCAATATACTTACACGGGAAATTACGCCTGAAGCATGTCTGAGCAGTGATCATCCACTCTGCTCTGGTTTCACAGAAGATTGCGATGGTGCTTTTGGGTTGCTGCCCCAAAGCTGCTAATCCACTGCCAAACTCACTGACTACGGAGTCGAGTTCATTGTAGGACAGCCACCTGTACTCGCCTAGGATCAGCTAACAGGAGAAAGGAGCACATTAAACACTGGACATCTCTGATCACTTTACTTTTCTGTTGACAGGTCCTTAATCTATGAAAAATCTTACCTTTTTAAAAACTTTCCCATTGGGCTGAGTCTCGTTCTCTTCACTCAGAATCTCTCGGGATCCCAGGCAGTCAGCTTCGCCAAAGCGTTGCACAGCATGCTTGAACAGCTTATCAAGTGTGTCCTTGCCCGGGAAGTCTTCGCTGGCCAGGGAATCAAAGTGGTCCACGGAGCGGTATGGTCCCTCGGCGCATCCTGAAGTGGAACGGGCTTTTATCCTCTTGGACAGAGCTGTTCTTTGGCCAGCTCCCGTGAGGTAGTACCAAGGTAGGAATGACAGGATGGAGTACAGCCATATAAGAAAGCGGATTGGCAAAACGAGGATAGAATGGAGAACAGAGTCTGACTGAAGACTCATGCTTTTCTCTGGAAGAGGACCGAGCAGCAGTGGTGATCAGAGGAGTTTCGAATGTTGTCCTGGTCCCAAAGATGTTTGAAGTGCGTCAGAGGAATTGTGTTGGACGGGAAGAGAACAGCTCTCGAAGGAGTATTATGAGTCCCACAGCTGTAACATGAAAATATTTGGTCCACTTAAGCTAAAGTTGAGACAAAAAAACAACACAGTGTAGTTTATTCATTTACCGGTGATGAGATAACTCCCATAAACCAACACAAAAAATAAAAAAACATTTGCCCAAAAATATCTGTCACATGCCAAGATGTCGTCTCAAAGAGGAAGTTGGCTGGTTAATCAAGTTCATCTGGTAGTTGACTTATTGCTTTAAAAAAAACAAAAAAAACAAACAAAAACATAACTCTGAAACAACACTGGCTTGAAAATCAAAGAAGTGAACTAACCATCACGATCTGTTGCTTATTTAAAGCAATCCAAATCAGTACTTCTTACAGCCAAGGAAGACTGTGCTGGGCTCCAAAGCCTCATCTCCTCCTTGCTGTGTACCAAAATGCCTCTGTATGCCTGACAGCTCTCAGTGCTCAGCTAGTTATACAGCCTCCAGGAGAGGATGTCCGCTCCCTTGCACTGGAACACCTGCCTGCTTTTAAACAACAGGTTACCCAAAAGGTCATAAAGCGATGAAGCTGTGCGGGGACATGGTCACCCTGACCAGACTGGCTCCTGTCCAATGAGGATCGCGCTGCTGACAACCAATGACAATAGTCTTGAAGCTCACCCCACTTGGTGGTCAGAGAAAGGCCACTATAGGGCAAGCTCAGTTCGTTAATATCCTCAGAGTGTGGAGCAGGTGAAGGAATTAAAACTGAACAAACTAATGGTCATAATGGCCAAATATAGTCAGCATATAAATATTTGCTTTGTGGCAGGACCAGGTTAACACAGTACAAAGTAATAATAGCCTACAGTAGTCAGCGGTTAAGCGGGAGGTATCTTGATGTTAAAAATATGACATCACTTACTTGTAATAGAACAAAAAAACAAAACAAAAACGAACAACGTGTACTTAGCTAGATTGGGAAATTTACAAAAACACAAGTCAAATCATCCAATTGGCCCTCAATACTTAGATATGGTGTGAGTCACGCGTTTCAGTGAATCATATCTCCAATGTACGTCACATCTGTTCATACATTTTTCAGGAAAAATGCCAGCACACCCGCAAACGAATCAAACCGGTGGAGATGCAATATTTCTAAGCAATCATCTTTTTCCGGGCTCTTACTGTGGAAAAAGAAAAAAGCTGAAATCATTCCTGTGTGATGACACGCCGTGAATGAAACGGAAAAGCCACGCTTCACTAGCTTCAAACACTAGTTGTTGTCTTTTTTTCTTTCTGCTAGACATGAATGAATAAAAGGAAACTCAAATCATTGTATTTACAACACATAAACACGCGTGCTTTTCGACTCAAATGGCCTCAAATGCCGCTCTCTCTCGGGTTAGATAAGAAAATGCTACCTAACGAAACACAAGGTGACCGATTTAGTCAAATATTGTTAACAAAAATTAATAAATTTATTTTTATACCAGCCGGCTTTGGGCTCCGCCGTCTGCACTTGTAACACTTTAATGCTAAAACCCTTTCAAACCATTACAAGCTGTTAATAAAATTAAAGCGACCATCTCGCCCTCTTTACATAATTGGTCGGAATATCTCATAATAACGCGAAATGGAAAGCAGTAATTTGACCTCCTTATCTACCGCTCAAACGACAAAGGGTCCGGAGCGGCGTGGTAGACGCCGGGGGTGATGACAAAAGCCGCCGCACGTTACTGGCACGGCGCGCGTCACCGGCAAGTTGATTAACGTTAGCTTCTGTCGCTTAAACCTACTCAATATTGCCAACACAAATTAGCAAACGGATAAAGGCCCTAATGAGCTTACAGTGGTCAGTCAGAGAGTGATACCATGCTTTACAGGCAGGCTCGTAGCGCTCTTACCTTCACCGGAAGAAAAGCCCGGTCACTCGCGTGTTGCTCGCATCTACAAATGACCGAAAGTTACCTTTTGTCGGGACCTAGAAACCCGGAACCACTACGTCATCTGATTCCATATTTCTCGACCAATGAGCAGCCGACGCGGATTTGCTTTCTCTTTTTTTCTGCGTGTGCTTGATAAAAAGAGAGAGAAAAAAAACAAGAAATAACAGGAAGTCAATACTGCGTCTGTTACTTTAGGTCTACATGTAATTGTTCTTTCATCATGTATTGGTTATGGTTATGTATGTAATGTCTGGAGTCTTCCTAAGTATATGTGCAAATAAAAGCTAAATAAATTTATTTTAAAAACGTAATCGTACTCATATCTGATTTGATGATAACAGATCTGAGTTATGTTTATAATGCAGTTTACATAAATCCAGTTAAGATCTGATAACTGAGATATTTGTTTATATATAATGTAGCTCACGTAAATCCAGTATATCCATCCATCCATTCTCTTCCACTTATCCTGTTCAGGGTCACGGGGAGCCTATCCCAGCTGTCATAGGGCGAGAGGCGGGGTACACCCTGCACAGGTCACCAGCCTGTCACAGAGAAACAGACGACCATTCACACCTATTGGCAGTTTAGAGTGATCAATTAACCTAACCCCAATAATTGCATTTGGACTGTGGGAGGAAACCCACACAGACATTGGAAGAACATACAAACTCCACAAAGAGAGAGGGGACCAGGCCAAAGTGGAATCAAACATATTATGATCTGTGAGGCACCAGTGCTAACCACCACACCACTGTGCTGCCCATAAATCCAGTGTAATAAATTGAAATTACTTTGAACTTGTTCCTGGCTATCTGATCAGTGAGGACCTCACTTGGACATTTAACATCACATAGCTGGTTAAGAGGGCTCAACAACGGTGGTACTTGCTGAGGGGGCTGAGGAACTTTGGTATGTTGCTCAAGAACCCCAATAACCTCTACAGCTGCATGGTTGAGAGCATCTTGACCAGCTGCACCTCACCATGTGGTACGGCAATGCTAATGCTGCGGACTGAAAACGCCTGCAGAGAGTGGTGAAGACTGCTGAAAAGATCAGCAGGACTCCACTGCCTTCTCTGCAGAGCATCTACTATCGCAGAGGTCCACATCCTGCCTCCATCCTCAATGACTCTACCCACCCCCAACATGGACTGTTTACACTTACACCCTCGGGCCGGAGGTATAGATGTGTGACATCCAGGGCCTCCCAACTGAAGAACTCTTTCTTCCCCACAGCCATGAGACTCATAAACACCTGATAGGAAGAGTTTACAACCTTGGTCTACCTCAGCTGCAACAATATTTGACTACATTTTACAATTTGCACATGCGCAAATGCACACACTGCTGTTTACTGCACTATACAACTGAAGTAGCATACATTACACAAATGTACATAAGCTATTGCAGCTCAGATTCGTATTGTACAATTGTATAGTTACATATACACGTATATATTTATTATTGTATCTCATATGCTGCTTTATTATTTTGTATTTTCGAAATGATCATTCTTTCTGTTTATCTTTTTTTAATACGAGGATATATATTTTTTTGCCTGGCATCCATTGTGGACAGCAATGATGAAACACGCTTCAAACTCGATAGGTCAAGTCTTGTGAAGCAGTGGGCTTATGGCAGGCCGTTTTAACATATAATAGGATTCACCACACTTACATTCCAGACATCTGGAATTGATTTATGACTACATGTATTAGTAATTTAAGATATCTTTAATTTCGGATAGTCAGATTTTATGTTAAAACGCCCTGCCATAGTGGGCTGAAACTTGCTTCAGTTGACGTCACTGGTGACGTTCGAACCACTTCACTGCTTCATTCATGACTGAATCAGCCGACTGGTTCGAGTTCACAGACGGAGCTTTGAAACTTTGTATTTAAGTATTTAAGACGACTGAAACGCCGTTTCACGTCTTCTACCAAACCTGCTGTGCTTCAGTAATGGCTGGTTTGTGTGAATTTTGGACTTTCAATAAAAGCCATTAAAGTTTTCCTACGTTTGGGAATACTTTGATTTGGTGCCACCGAATAAGGTAAAATAAGTTCAGTCCATCCATCCATTTCTCTCCAGTTCTACTGGAAACTTGAGCAGATAGGGCGAACATGGAAAAATAAAAAAAAATTTATGCTTAAACCATGTCTATACCCCCCGCCCCAAAAAAAAAAAAGATTACAGCCCATAAATATCTCTGATCTCCCCAGCATTACTTTATGATCAAGAAAACAGGATGAAACAAAGTCAGTTTTAATTTGAAACATAAAATTATGCATCCACCTTTAAATTGGTGTCCAAATGTGCGATCAGGGGTCAGCGTCGTTCAAAGTGTCGAAAAGCACGGACAACGTCGCTGGCCGAAGATGCGGTGGTCGCAACACACCTAATCAGTGTATATTTAAATATAATACTCATAGTGCCATCATTCAAGAGGTGCTTTTCTTTCACCCTTTCTTACTTCCTGGTAACACCAGCTTCTTCTGTTTCGTGTGAAAATGTGTTCTTAAAGGCTGGGGAAACCGTCCCTAAAAAGAGACAATTTAAGCCAATCTAATGTGGAAAATCTATTCCTGAATAATAATAAAAAATAAAGCGAGGTGCATAAGCATTAATTTGCTGCTCACCAAGCACAATAACAAAGGGAACAACTGTACACCTAAGAGAAGGGGGAAAACATCAGTCACACCTACTGCCTCATTATTATCAAACATCTTCCAAATGTATTTATTTCTTTATTTACTTATTTATCATTTGGTGGATGGAATTACTCAGGAAGATAATTTTTAAATATGGGATACAAAGATCAAATACATAAAACACAGACGGATTTCAAGTCATTTGAGGCATTGTCCCAATACACGTTAAGAACTGTTATTAAGGCTGCGTCACATCTGCAGGGCTTCATTTGGCTGTGCAACACCCACTGTGGCCAGTAGATGTCACCCAAGAGAACTGAATGAAACATGGAGCAGCGAACCAATTTTCGACACAATGGTTCAAAAAGGTTCAGAGCTTCAGAAAGTTTTGCCATCACTAAGTAAGAATTCTGGCTTTCACGGACCTGTTATTTTTTTTTTCTTTAAGAAGGTTCCCCACTCTGCCCTCATTACCTGTATTAACCTCACCTGTTTGAACTCGTTACCTTCATAAAAGACACCTGTCCATATTCAATCAATCATACTCCAACATCTCTACCATGGCTGAGACCAAAGCGCTATCTAAGGGCAGGATTTTTGCTATTGTTTTTTTAGAATCTATCTCTCGCAGTTGAAGTGTACCCATAAAAATTACATACATGCCATTCTTTGTATGTGGGAGGACTTACAAGATCGGCAGTGTGTCAAATACGTATTTTCCCCACTGTAGATAGATAAATCCATGGTAAGCCTGGAGTAGGCCTTAATCCACAATACTTAATTCCCTGAAACACAGACTGATTGCTGATTACTGGACTATGGAGTCATGAGCTACACTAAAGAAGATATAACCACCCACACCAATCTCAATGAGTGCGATTAAAACAGGGGATGTTTCAAGACACCCCATCACTGAGGCACATGTCACCCATGGAAACAAGTGAAAGGGGTTTCTTAGAAGGAAATTCAGTGCCTCAGACACTCATCTACAATGATACAACTGCAGATAAGATCCATCAACTGTACCACTGTACTCTTTAGCGAAATTGCTCTGTTGGCATTTCAGTCCTTATTCTGAGCAGGAAAAAAAAATTACGGTGAACATGCAAGTAAAGAAGAGAATAGAGAATAGAGAGTACTTTATTCATCCCCAAGGGGAAATTTCTTAGTTGCTGCAGCAGTACACATAATAAAAACACAATGTATATACAACAGAAGAATATACAGAAATATATGCACATCTACACATACACCCTTATATATATATATATATACACATACACATATATACATACACACACCCACACACACCTAAAAAGTCTGCACGATTATATGAATATAAATAAAAACTGTACAGTGAGCATGGCCACCAGGATTTGTGAAGGGTGTGTCAAGCCTCTTTATCGGGACATGGATGAGTCATTATATAATGAAATTGCAGAGGGCAGGAATGATTTCCTGTAGCGATCCTTATTACAGCAGAGCTGCAGAAGCCTCTTACTGAACACACTCCTCTGGTTGCTCAGTAGATTGTACAGAGGGTGCATTGTGTTGTCCCTTATTTTAATCAGTTTGTGCAGCATCCTTCTCTTCACAGTCGTCTCCAGGGGCTCTAGAGTAGTTCCCAAGACAGATCCAGCCTTCCTTAAACGTTTATTTAGTCTCTTTAAGTCACTGGCCCTGGTACCACTTCCCCAACAGATAGCTGCAAAGTGAATTGCACTTTCCACAACAGACTTGTTGAACATATGCAACATAAAGACCAGTTGGATGTGTTACTGATAGGAGCACTGGAGAGCCAGCAACCTCTGGAGAGCATCCCTCATTGTGACTTCCAAGAGTACTGTGCAACAAGTCTTGAGCCACCTATGATAAATAGCTTTCTCGTATTGTGCTATGAAAATTGGGAACAGGTACAGAGAGTGTACTATTCCAACAAGCTTGAAAATCAATATTTGGTCATTTGGAGATACAGCACACACATGTACATGGAAATACAGTAGATCAGGCAAAAACAGACTTTGTACAGTTCTAATGAGCTTGAAAGTCAATATTTGGTGTAACCACCTTTATTCTTCAGCACAGCCTGAACTCTTTCTTGTCATTTCTTTAACAAATAGTTCTCCAGGCTTCTTGAAGGACATTCAAAGCTCTTCTTTGTCCGCATCACTGCAGACGCAGCCCCAATCCATCTGTCAATCTCCAGTTCCTTTGTTACCATCACTTGTGAACAAGATCCTGGGCAGCAAGTCATCCCACTCCACCCTTTTCCACCTGAGGACCATGGCCTCAGATTTAGGGGGTGTTAATTCTCATGCTTCTGTCATGCCCAAAGATAATTTTTTTTTAAAGTTGATCTGGAGTAGAAACTGTTTTAGTTTAGGATTTGACTTAATTCAGGTCTGGGAAACCACCTGGATCAGTCACTGGAAAGTTCCGAACACATGGAAGTCTGACAATCTAGCCGTGAAGCCACATAATATAAGCAAAAAGACTACCAGATACAAATAGTGGTTGTTTACAAAATGTACGTTTCAAAATGCACATGTACACTGACATGCCTCTTACAATGTGTTTAAAACCCACACATATATGTTATTTTTACCCCCAATTCAACTGCTATGAAAAATAACACCAAATACCAATTTTCATTTAATGTAAACAGATTTAGTTAATCCTTTGTACTAACATCAAGTAGGAGAAAATTGAAGTTTTTTGAAGTAACTTTATTTCTCTATATTGTGTGTACATTCCAGTGGAAATATAGATTTATTTATCTATTCATTAAGAAGAGTAACTGTCCAGGATGGAAATTTCCAGAACAACAGATAATCTCTTTTGCTTCTCTATTTTCTTAGTCTATCCACCTAATTAATTAATTATAAATGTAATAAAATATAATCCGTGAACCGTGGATGCAGTGGGTCAACAGACCATGAGAAATCAGCTGCTGCATCTCCTAATTATAGGAAAAACAAATACTGTAGCGCTTTTTGGTGGTTCTGGGACTGATCAGAGCTCTGCTGATTCGTGGGAGACGTGCGCACTTTGTTCCAATTCACTGAAACGGGGAAATGTATCTCTGCAGAAGCCTACAGTTAATTAAGGTATTGCATACCATACCATCTTTATTTATAAAGCACTTTAAAACAACCACAGCTGACACAAAGAGCTGTGCATTAAAATATACTAATAAATAAATTAACATTACAAAACCCTTTCAAGTTTAAAAAGATACGGTTAAAAACTAGCTCTCTTTGAGGTTGAATGCCAAAGAAAAAATATGGGGTTTTTTTGGATACTGAATGGGTAAAAGCAATCTAAAGGAGTTAAAACGCATCTCCTCATGAAATAAAACGGATAATAAAGCTGATGACTGTAACTCGTATAGTTGCTGCTTGCAGAGCTCCACAGCTTTCCACGTGAGAGACGTGCACTTCTGTACCCACGCTAATACACAGACACACATGTAGGGGGCAGTGTTGTCAAGTGATTGACAAGCACGCGGTGGATGCGTGTTTTGTAAACCGGATGAGCCCTGGATAGCTGTTCTCGCTGCGTTCCCTCTCGGGAACTCGTGTTATTTGCACTATATAACCATTTTAGGGCATCCACTTACAAAGAGCAATTCTGTTATCCATTATTAAAAATAAAATCCTTATTTTTTTCCTACAGGCTAAACTGACAGCGATACGTCACCGCCCCCACGGACTGTCTGAGGCAGAAAAACATTCGCACCGCATACACGCCGCCCCACGTGGCTGATAGCTTCTGCACAAAAACATCACGGGTGGCTGCTGCAGCTTCGGGTACCACGAATGCAGACAGTTGAAGCATTTGGCAGTCGGTTGTAGTGAAAGACCTTAAACTTTGAGTTTGTCTTAAGTGTTAGCATAGGAGTGGAACTTGTAGAACTTTACGCTAGTTTGTGTAGTTTTGTCCGCGTGGAAGGCTGTGGGGGAGTTTTTGCGAGTTTCAGGGCTGAACAAGTAAAAGTCGTCGCACTCTTTCTCAGCTGCATTTAGGCCAAAGTTAGCATGTCGGCCGGCACAAACCAAGTTAAAAGCTGCCCTATCCCCACTAGGGTGCTCACCCTGAAGGACTGGTCCCAGCTACCGGACTGTTACAGCCAAACACCCGGGGGGACCCTCTTCTCCACCACGCCTGGAGGTAAGAAAGCAGCAGTGTTTGGAGTTCGGTGTTTTTCTCTTGAGACAAAATTACTTCGCCTTTTGTCTCAGCAGGACTCGGCAGAGGACGAAGAAGGGGGGGGAAAGTAGTTTTATTTTTGCTGAAAACAGACGGTTTGTACGAACGTGAAAACAACCAAACGTCGGCTCTCGCGATAGGCTGCGCGCGACAACAGCTGATGAAAGTATCTGACGTAACATTGATTTCCCCTAGCGTCAGTAAATAACAGCAAAAACGGGATAAACATGGGCTAGGGCGTTGAGCCAAAAAGCGCATAATTGCAGCCAGTTATGTTAACGAGATTGCGTTTCCTGGTAAATACTTTACATCAGAAACTAGTGTTTTTTTTTTCCGTATTACTAAATTCACAACCAATAAGTTCTACACTGGAACCTTTTATTAATAAGACAAAGGACTTATGGCCTTATGCAGACTTTTTATAAACTTCGTGGTCTGATTAGTGATTTTTTGCAGCATCCAAACTCTTGATGTCTTAAAGACAACAAGCGCAGCCTCAACTCGTGACTTGAGGGTGTATGTGTTGGGTCGCAAGAACAGCAAACGGATTGGCCTTTGCACTGGAGTTGGAGGCTGTCCTATCGCCCCCTTCTCTCTGTTCTGCAATTGAGGAACAGTGGAGAACATTCTGTACATTTTAAAGGGGGGGGGGGATG
>VOQJ01016711.1:1950-23276 GCA_015052665.1 Apistogramma diplotaenia | reverse complement strand
GGGTGAGGTGGAGTAGGGGGAGAATATTGGTAGGGTAGGAAAGGTGGGGCGGGAGGGTTGTAGATGTTTATGTAATAAAGAGATTAAAAAAAATAAGTGTACTCCTAGACTCATCAGCTGCTCATGAAAAACTGGCATGCAAGATTTCGCTCAATCCAATATATACCAAAACAATAAAAGAGGATTTCACAAGTTAACTGCCATTATGTTGGTGTCACAGTATATCGATATTGACAATAAAATATTATATAAATAAGACAAAACTCACAATCATTTTAAACTGCCGCAGCATTGTTTTCAAAATTTCCAAAGACACCACAATAATGCTGTTCTCGTCTTTTGTGACTTACCGCTGTGATTTAAATGTGGAACATCTCAAATAAAAAGACAGTGACACATTTTTTTTATGTCTGTGAACAAGGTTTTAAGTTTTTATTGAATCTCAGGCAGAAACATACATGATAAACCTTTATTGCTCATGGCATCCTGCACCGCCCTCAGTGGACCATTATCGCACCTAAGCCAACAATAAGGAACTGAATCAAGCATCATCTCAAATCTGTGAAAACACACCGGTTTTTTGTATGTAGCTAAATTAGAAGGCAAACTGCAGTATTCACTGTGTGTCTGTGCGTACTGAGGGAAGGCAGTCTTTTTCTCACAAATCTTCACATGATGAGAAACTTAGTCTTGTAGTTCACTCGAGTCAATACTACTAATTCAAAAAACACTTTATTTTTTTATTCACACTGTCTTATTAATATTTCCCTTTCAGTAGATCCTGATAGTAATAGTATATATACTGTAAATTCTGGATTTATGGCTAAAAGCTTAAGGTTTTGGCTATTGTATGAACAGCCAAGCAGTCATTCTTCACCAAAAACAATAAAACAACAACAAAAAACATGTAAATGAAACTTCCTGAACACATACATATTTTTTTTAATTACTGATAATATTAACGGTTATATAGACGTGAAAACACAGTCAAACTTAGGAGTTATTGCCTTATTTTATTTTTTTTGCAAGATAACAAAGAGGATAGAAGGAGATTGAGATGGTGGGAGCACATATTCACACAGCTAACTCTTACAGACAAATGGCATGCACGACATAAAGAGACGCACAGAATGTGGGATTAGAAACATTTTTAAACACTATACTACATGAAGGGCTTTGTGTGTAAGGAAGGTAGACAACAGGTCTGACAGAGAATCTAACATCATGTGCAAAAGGTTTGACATTAATTTTAGACTAGGCTGAACGTAAAACAGAAGCTTTAGGAGCACACAATAGTCTTTAAAGTTCCTTTTTAAAATATGGCTTATCAAGTTATTTTTTATTTTATTTTAAAGATAGACATACAGAATAATATTTTTATATAATATTTTGGGTTTTTCTTTTTTACCCACACTGAGGGTTGAGTATTGATTTATGTACAAACTGAATGAATATGGTGGCCAAGGATATTCTTTTCCAGTGCTGCAAGAAAGCTTCTGCAGCCATTGCAGAGGCCAGAAAAAGGAGTTTAAAACTTCTCAGACTAGAAGGATAAACCATCTAACGTTGGTCTTTGCCCTCAGCTTGCTGTTAGCTTTATAACCTAGCTAACAGTAACATTGGTCAAGCTAACATGGCCGCTGACTCAGCCTAGCTTAGTCTAATGGCTGCAGTTCACACAGTTGGCGCATTTCGTCATCACAAAACTAACTAGCCAAACACCAAAATTTTACTTTATTTTATTTGCTTATTTGTGGATTAAAAAAAAAAAAACCTGATTGAAGCCAACCAGGTAACTGTAGCCTGTGAACTAAGCTAGATAATGTTAGCTAGCTAACTAACCTACTTCTTGAGCATGTCTTGCAGTGGGCCTGGCAGGTATTTCATCACTGTGTCCATGATGCTTTCCTCCTCCTCCTCATCACCACAACCAGCTGGCACAGCCTTCTTAGGTCGAGTCAAGCTGCCTGCTGCAGGCTCCTCTTGAGCGGCTGCCGCCTCAGCTTCGGCCTCTTCGCGCTTTTTCAAGCCATACTGGAGTAGAAACACAGAAATAGAAATTGAAATATAAGACTTCATAAGCTCAGAGCCATTATGTGGGTGTTTACAGAGGAGTTTACAGAGGGGTTTTCCAACAGACTTCTATGATTGATAATCTTTTTACAACTATTACAGTTATTTTGTTTGTTTGTTTTTTTTAACAAATTTGTATATGACAAAAGCACACAAAGAAAAAAACAAAAAACTGTTGTGACCAAAACATTATGGAAAAAGAGGTATCGTGCTGTCAGTCAGCATTTTTAAGAATCAGTGCGTTTTCTGAATCATATTTTATAAATCTCTACACATTTGTAAGATTGGTAACGTCAGGATAAAGCAGCTGTGCACTTGGAACACGGCACAGCTATGACGTGGACATTTTTCACACTATCTGGCACAGAGGAATGAAGCTGTGGAGGAAACCTGCAGTAGCCTTTTGCTGGCTGGCACTTTGGGAGTTGTTCCTCACTCTTTGTTTTCCACTGGGAGAACTTAAGCAGTATAGAGGAGGTGGCGAGCCAAGGGAGGAGTGCTGCTTTTCATCCCGCTGATTCACAGTGGGCTAGTCCCTTCAGACCTGTCCCACCCACAGACTGCCTGTCTTTGTCTCTGCAGCGAAGTGGTTACACTGCAGGCACTGCAGGCACTGCAGTCACAGCGTCTCTACAGCCTGGCTACTGTTTGCAAAAGAAATATAGTGTGCAAAATATGGAAAAAGATAAACATCTAAACAATGGTTTAATAATATATGCATATCTTCAATTTGACCATTTACTGTAACACCTATTTCTTTATGTTTGCTAATCTCATCTAATTATAATTATTTATTAATTTTGTACACTTCCTTTCTGATCACCTACTAATCTATTTCACGCAGTACAAGCAGCTTTATAAATAACACAAAAGCAGGCACAATAATGTCACGATAGTCTATTTTAAGTCCCCTGTCAGGGGACCAAGATTAAAGCTTTTAGAAGGTACGTGAACAACAAAAGACACAATGGCATCTAAACTCATCAAAACTTCTCACATGAATTTTCTGCCCATAAGCCTCAATAGCACAGTAAGCAGAATTCATCATATGAGATTCTTTAATTCCGCATTCATTGTTTCCTTATTGTCTATTTATTGTCTATTTATTTCATTTCATCACTAAGTTAGTTAGACACAGTGTACAATTTATCATTGTCATACCTTATCTCTGATGCCTTGCCTCATACTTTCCCTCTCAGCCTCCATCTTGGCATATTTGGCCTTCCTCTCCTCCTCTTGCTGCCTCAGTGCCTCCTGTCGCTCCTCTTCTTTCTTCGCTGCATCAGGGTCCTCTTCCTTCTCCTCCCCACCAAGCATTTTGCCCACATCAGGAGGGCCTCCTGAGAAAGACAAGGAGAGAGAAACAAAAAAACACATTAGACACAATGACAGCTCCAGCGGGCTTCTAAGATTGAACTGTCAAATTAGTCTGTGAGACACATCAAGAGAAACAACATGACAAGCAGGCAAATTGACTTCGGGACTTAAATAGAGACAGATGTTTTTTACAAACTCAGATGAAACCTTCAGAGTTTCACGAGAGCTATTATTGTGTGCCAGTATCCAATATTGTTTGATGTCAAGCGCAATAACTTTTCCATTTTTGGTGCTTTGCTGGTCTCCTTCACTCGCTCTTTATTTTGTTAAATACCTGAGCAGTTATTAATGGTGCCTCCAGTGCATTCAAAACCTGATTTCACCTGTAAGTCAGGCAGCATGGTTTGAATATGTGGTGCTTTTAGTTATGCCACAAAAACATGGGTTCACCTCTAAAACACTACCTGTCAAAGGTTCAGGGTTTCTCATGTTTTTACTATTTTCTAGGGTTAGAGGGTTAGGCTGCAGAGCAATTCTCAAGACATCAACGCTATTAAATAATAAACTGAATTATGTAGTGGGACAAAAGTGTAAATAAACCAGTAGTCACTGGCTTAAACACAGCTTCACACACTTTTCACAGTCTCTTAGGCCAAAATTATACTCACTCTGGGACCTAAACGTGATTAGCAATGGACACCACAGTTCTTCTTATTAATCTAGCATGGCATCTACTTTGTTGAATCCATGCAAACACGAGTGCACCCGGCAGAAACGAGTACTCCGCTGAGCTTATGCTGGCACTCTTTTAATACTGTTGAAAAGGCCTCTGCAGGTGACAGCTTCTTGAAGATGAGATGAAAGAGCTTTTTTTTTTGTTTGATATTTTAAAGCAAATATTGTCTACCAGTGGCTATTAAAACATATTTGACTTCACTTTTTTGTGTAAAATTTTGACCTGCCACTTAGTCATGGAGTTGCACAGGGATCTGTCTTGGGAGGAATACCTTTTACATTATACATGTTTCCCACAAGTAACATGATTATATAACACTGCATACATTTCCACTGCTATGCAGATGATGCTCAGTTATACTTGGCAGACAAATTAATTATTTAAATTACAGGGACGTCTTAAAGGCATAAAAGCCCCAATAACCTGTAATTTTCTACTTCTAAATTTCGACAAAACTCTAAAAATCTCAGAAACATGTCTTACCCTTTGCTTCCACTAGCACTATGATCAATTCTGAAGTCATTTATGACCAGGATACATTCTTCGACATGCACATGGATGGATGGATGGATGGCTTTCTTTCATCTGCACAATACTGCTAAAATTAAAGTTATGCTGAAAAACTATTTCATATATTTGTTGCTTTGTGGCTGTTCTAAAAGCTTCCTGAAAAGCCTTCAGTTGATCCAAAATGCTCAGTGTGAGTACTAACAGGGACTATTATGAGAGATCATATCTCATACATATTGGCGTCGTATTATTTGCCCCCTATTAAATCCAGAACTTAATTCTCTTCACATGCAAAGTTTTGAAAAATCAAGGTTCCAACTTTTCTTAAAGACATCACAGTATCTCATTATTCCAACAGAGCACTTCACTCTCAGACTGCAGGTTTACTTGTGGTTCCTAGTAGAACTGGAGGCAGAGCGTACAGATACAACCCCTCTCCTTTGGAACCATTCCCCAGTTTGTAGGAGATAGATAGCCTTATTTTTTTTCTTTTTGAAGAAGCTTATAGTTAGTAAGGTGACCCTGAACCATTCTTTAGTTATGCTGCTATAGGCTTACGCTGCTGGGGGATGTCCCATGATCCACTGGGAATTTATTCCTCCAGCTACTGTACTTCATGCCATTAAAATTTGTCTTCTTTCTCACATAATTTGCACTTTTTGCTCTTGTCTCTCTATGCTCTGAGTCTCGTTCTGCTGTCTTCCTGTTGAAAGGGAGTTCTTCCATCCCACTGTCACCGGGTGCTGCTCCTAGGTAAATGTCTGATTGGTGGGGTTTTCTCTTTAATACTGTAGAGTCCTTACCTTGTCATAAAAAACACATTGGCATGACTGCTGTTGTGAGCCGATGCTATGTAAAAAATGATGAGAATACCTCACCGGGCTTTTTAGGCTGAGTGGCACTATCAATCTGGAATTTGTGGAACACAGAGTTTGGTTTTAGACCAGATCAAACTGTTTTTTTGACTGTTGGTGCGTCCATTTATTGGCCAGATCACACAGCTTGTGCTGTTCCTGCAACATTCAGAAACAAACAGGAAAAAAAGACTGACTGATGGAGAGTTACAGTATAATCAGTATGACACGAGGTGAAAAGATGGTAACGTATTTCAGAGTACACAGTTCTCATCAGCCTTGGAATATGTTTTGCACAAACCTGCTTCCTCTGCCTGTCGGAGTTACACATCTAATAAAATAATGCCACACAATTCCAATACAGAAAAACACTAACTACTACAAACATGAATAAAAAATAACAGTAAATCCTGTCATCAAGTATCATCATCAAAACGTTTTGGCAAAAAGCCAGTAGTCTGAAGCATTTTGGCAAAGATGCGAGCAGATAAGTAGCAAGGAGGCGGAAACAAGGAAAGGAAAATTAAGGAAGCTGGGATTTTGATTCAGTGTGCAGCTGAACATTTTGACAAAACAAGAATGGAAACAAGAAGAGTGTGATGAGAAGGAGAGAACCTGTCAAAAATGATCAAATCCAATTAGCCGAACTGTTCCAGCTGGTAGGATTAGCCAGCAGTTTATGAGGCTACAGAGCGATGGAGAGAGAAAGGGTGGGTAGGGAGGAAAATCAGGGGAAAGTGCTAGAAGTAGGAATATGGTTCATGGGCCGAGAGTGGAGACAGAAAAAGGAGTAGGATGGAAAAGATAAGAGACAGACTAGAACATCTGAGGAGAGGGGAAAAAAAAGCAAACATGAGACTGACTGCTCCTGCCCCTGATGCTGTTGGTTTTTCTGATTCATCAGCATAATAAATACAAACTATAGCAAAATGCAGAGTGAGAGATAAAAGACATTCAAGGCAGAGGGCAGAAAACGATGAGTTGGTAATGGGGGAGAGAAGGGGCACTGAAGGACAGAAAGTACAGGCTGAAACAAAGCATGTTTTCATTTCTAATTAACGAAACATATACTGTACCTCTTTTTCTGTTCATATCTCAAACTGCTTCAAATTTTCATACAAAATGTAACAAAAAACAAGAGCAGTCACAAAATATACATTTTAAATGATGATTGGATGTACATTAGCAAAAACATTATCGAGGCCTGAAATAGGTTTTTTTGGCCCTCTTAGTTAACCCCCAAACGATAGCCGCACTGATAAACAACTTACATGTATGAACAAGATGTAGAAAATCTGTATGCTTTCTAATGGCCAGTGGGGGGCGCCATTAAGGCTTCAAAACCAGACCTAATGCAATAAGATATGTTATGAGGGCAACATCCATCTTTTATATACTGTCTGTAGTTGAAGCTGGCCTAGACTCACCCAGGCATGACTCCTAGCAGCCACATTCAATCAAATCATCACTTGAATAGAACATTTTCAAGGGCATAATAGTAAAATCTAAATCATTTCCAGAAGCAATGAGGAAGAGGGTGATTGAAATACATCAGTCTTAGAAATGTTATTTAGAATGTTCTGGGGCTCCACAGATTCACAGAGACAAATGAAATAGATTTAAAGTAATAGTAAACCTGCACAGAATGAACTCTGACAGGCTACACACACACACACACACACACACACTTATCATTGCTTATATAAAAAAAATTCTAACCCCTGAGCTTTACCTCCTACAGCTGGTTTAGCTGCCTGTGCTATGTTATACTTGTAAAGATAAAGGATTGCCAACTTGGGAGGGAGTGGAAGTTGCAGACCAGGGGCAAGGAAAGAAGAACAGTAATCTGAAGATTGATTGGACAGGTTTTCTGTGGGAACTGTAGAGCAACAAAGTTAGAATTATTAACAAGCTTAGTGATTCTCGGGATGTTTCTGGGGTTTTTTTTCTTCTGCCCGAAAGCAGAAGCTAAAAAATGCTCACAGTCCACATCTCTTGTTTATCCTTCAATGAGAATAAAAACAACGTTTACTTTACCGTTGAGTTTACGGCACCAGCAAACCAATTTTTGTCTTTTTCCACCTATAAAAATTATGTTCTGCCCCCATATCTTGAAGTTACAAAATCATGTGCGTGGTTTTAGAATATGACATTAAAATTTCACGTCGACGTCCTCGATTATGTCGGCTAATCGTTGCAGGCCTACTGCAGCGATTAGCCGACATAAAACTGAAATTAGTATTTAAATGTATAGATACTGTCAATGTTTGAATATCCCAAACAAACATAGACTTCAGGATCAGCTTACGGGCCCGGATCTTAAATATTCCCAACATAAGCTGTGTAAACAATGCTGCTAAATCCTGTCAGTGATGCAATGACTCACAGGCAGCCTCAAATGATTCCCTCAGAAAACAGAGAAAAAGGCCTTCACTTCTTATTTTAACAACTCTAAATCATACCAAAACAAACTCGGTCTGGTTTCACGAAATCGTATTAGTGCGTTCAGATCATCTTTGCTCAAAGAAAAAGGATCCTTGCTGACAAAGCTGAGTTATGATCACGGCTTTTGTTTCGTAAGCCGTTTGCCACAGAAAATGTCCTTTTAAACCAAAGTAACTTTATTTAGCTTGTAGTCATCACAAAAGCTGTGCTGAGCTATATTTTCATTCAGTTTCAGTAAAAAAGAAGCCACTTTAAACATGCGCAGGCACTACTCTTGAGGTGCTAAGATCAAGACAATATGACTTAATAGTCACGTTCTACTTTTTATAGTGACCACATTCAAAATAAAAGCCCGTGATCATCCAAATTCACCATTTTAAATCATTTTCCTGCAGCAGCCCTTTTTAATTAATACACTATGATTCTTTCCCTCCATGCTTGGACATTTCCTACTTAATAAGAAGTGTCATTTCTTTAATCCCTTCCTTTTGAAAGTCCTTCACTAAATCTTTGTTAAATCCAAAGTCTTGAGGGAAAGTGGCAAAGACGACTAACCTTAGCTGACTCTCACAGAGTTTGAGCTTTTGGCAGAATCAGATAAACAGTACTTATCTCTCTTTTCCCACTCAAAGTTCTCACACAAATCCCTTCTAAGTCCAATGTGTGGTAAGAAAGCTCTTAAGTGTACTGTAAATATCTGCGGTAAGTTTGGCCTTCAGGATATAAGTTATTGTTTCAACAGCAGTATTTTATTTAGATTTTTTTTTTACCTACTATTTGGTGGCAGCTGTGCTTTAAGCCAGCTTGAATTTCTCTCAGGTGAACTGGCTTTGCACCTCAACAAGGTTTGTTTAAAACCTGCCAGTATGGACTCAGCAGCCACTTAGGTGCACCCGGCTTGTGTGGCGTTGGACCCCCTTAATTCAATGAGGTGCTGCAAACATCCCTCAGAGATTCTGATCCACATTGACATGATACAGTTGGAGCAGATCTGTTGGCTGCACATCCATGATGTGATTCTCCTGTTCCACCACATCCCAAAGATGCTCTACGGGAGTGAGATCCGGTGATTATGGAGGCTGTTTGAGTACAGTAAACTCATCATGTTTGAGATGATTTGAGCTTTGTGACATGGCGTGATATCCTGCTGGAAGCAGGTTTATAACGTGAACAATACTCAATGCAGTTAAACTGATAAAAGGCAAGATGGAATTGTGCTTTCATGACGTTTATTCAAAATTCTGCACGTACAGTAGCATCCAGATGCTGCAACAAAAATTAAGACCCATTAGAGGCCTTAGTTGTAACGAATAGATATTTGAGTTACTGTTGCCTTCCTATCAGCTGAAAGCAGTCTATCTCCTCTGATATCGAAAAGGCATTTCCCTGCAGAAAACTGCCGCTCACTGGGTGTTTCCTTCTGTTTCAGCCCATTGTCTGTAAGCCTCGATAGATGATTGTGCTGGAAAATCCAAGCAGACCAAGAGTTTCTGAAATACCCAGACCTTTCTTCACCTTTCTCCCCCATTCAGCTGCTCGATTTCAACTTCAGCAGGTCGTCTTCAGCATGTCTACGTGCCTAATTGCATTGAGTTGCTGCCAAGTGATTAGCTGATTAGATTCTTGTGTTAACAGGTGTACCTAAAAAAATGGCCAGTATATTTTAAAGATTTATGCTAGATTTCTGATTCATTCTGAAGGTGACAGTAATTTCAGTCATGGAAATCCTGCAGCAGTGTGTGACAATGCGCTCCTCAGGATATGAAATCGAAAGCTGATGCTTTTTCTGAATTTGCCTCTGTGTCAGCCTCTCTCTGTTTTTCACTGACGGTTCAATGATTTAGTTGCTGAATCTGGATGCAGCAAGCACGCGTGTGGTCACACACACTTTGCACTCTAGCAGAAGCTCAAGGTCACTTTTGAGAAGTGAATTTGATTTGTTGAAGTTAACACAAGAGGAAAATGGGAAATTACGCGTGGGTGTCAGCTGTAGACCTCCACACCAATCAAGTAATGAAGACTTGACTCCCTTTTCCCAATCATATTAGATGGCTGCTAAATGCAATTATCTTTGAGATGGGGGAGATAGGGGAGATGAGGATATGGGGTGAGCAAGGAAAATCTCAAGGTGTCTCTTCTGTTTATTTCGTCTCAAATAACACACTGTTGCCACACTTAACTAATGAAAATGTTTTCCATTGCTGGGAGTTGATGTACCTGCTGATACTTTCTGAAATCAACTTTCTGGCACGTGATCACATTTACAGATGTGGACAAAACTGCTGGTGCCCTTCGATGGTCAGTGAGATAACCTGAAACGGACAAAAGTAATAATAAATCTTAAAAAATGATCAAGTGATTTCCGTAACTTTCGATGAGACTTCTGCACCTGCCAACAGGTTTTCTAACCCCTAACCCAGCTGGAGCAAAGTGCTCCAGCTGTTTCAGGTTTGAAGGGTGCCTTCTTCAAAGTGCGTGTTTCAGCTCCACAAATGTTCACTAAGATTTAGGGCTCATAGGAGGCCACTTCAGAATAGTCCACTGTTTTGTTCTTAGCTGTTCCCGGATGTTTTTCGCTCTGTGTTTTGGGTCATTATCCAATTGGAGGACCCATGGCCTGTGACTGAGACGAAGCTTTCTGACACTGGGTGGCACGTTTTGCTCCAGAATGGCTCGATAGCCTTGAGATTTCCTTGTACCCTGCAGCATAGCAGCCCCCGAACATGTCCTCTTTTCTTTGCGTGCTTCGTTTTTGCATCTGTGAACACAGAGCTGATGTGATTTGCCAAAAAGCTACATTTCTGTCTCATCTCTCCAAAGGAGATGTGTCGCTTGTCAATATGCATTTTGGCAAATTCCAGGTTTGCTTTGTTATGATTTGCTTTCAGTGGTAGTGTCCTCCTCGATCGACTTCCATTTAGTCCACTTTGGCTCAAGCAGAAACAGATGGTGTGATCTGACACTGATGTACGCTGGCCTTGGAGTTCACCTCTAATCTCTTTGGAAGATGTTCTGGGCTCTTTGTTTGCCCTTTGTATTATCCATAATATTTTCAATTTGGCTACCCAACTTTAAACTTCTGAATAATATGTGCAAGTGTAGTCACAGGAGCATCAAGCATTTTCATTGGTTCATTTTCATTACCTTTACTTTCAGTAAATTCTTATTTACTGTTGTTTTTGTGGCTTTTTCTTTTTTAAACAGGAGAGTACCAACAATTTTGTCCACATCTGTATGTGCTGTATATGTGAGTAAATACTGTAATTAAATTATTTTTAAAAAAGGCTAAATTTTACAAGACTGAGAGTGTGTTGAAAGCATAGCAGAGTCCTGGCCAATTACTTCACGACAAAATAAGCAATATTACAAAAATGATCAATTGTTGGGTTGTTCAGATTTTCACAAGCAGGAACATCACTTTGTCCCCATATTGTTTGTAGAACAGTAATTTCCTGAAACAGTGAAGTCCTGCAGTTTTAATATATTTGGAGACATGTGCTGTAGCAGGAAATACCAGATATGTGGTGAAGAAACACTACTCGGTGCTCACGGGTCAAAAGATGGTCTCTGCCTTTAATCGTTTCTGGACAACAGCAGAAACTGCAGATTCAGCTACAGTATGACAAAGTAACTGTGCATTTAATTGTGAGACATTATAAAAATAAAAATAAATAAATAAATCATCATGTGCTCTATTCAACATTCAGTTCTACTGTGCTGTTTGATTTACTGTCTACAGTTCTACCATGAAGGCCCCCAAAAGGGGGTTTACCTTGACAGTAGCAGTAGAGGGATTTAAAATGGAATATGTTTTGTTTTGTCTATAGTTGGAAGTAGGACACACTCTCTGTCATGAGCTATTTTAACTATTGCTGAGAACATGAAGCTGTACTGAAAGCTAGAAAATCTCTTGTCAACTGAGAACATACAGAAAAGATGAAAATAATCCTTTTCATACTCATATCTTAATTTAGCTGTGTGAAATCTTCAAACGTGACCTTCATTTTAATCTTAACTACACACACACACACACACACTGCAAAGCTTCATGACTGTATTTTTCACATTGGTGCCCCTGACAGAAAGACAAGCATATTAACAGTTAAATATTAACTGCCAGTGTACCCAAATTGGAAAACAGGCTCATCAACCTTCCTGCAGCTGAACATCAGCAGATATTTTTTTCCTCCTGGTAAACCACACATTTTTCTTAAACCTATAAGAATGTGCGTTATAACAGTAATTAAATGTGACTATTGACTTGTCCCTGAGATGCTGACTTTCCTGCTGATGCAGCAGTCAGGGTGTCACCGCTGCTGCCTGAGGTCTACAGAGCTTGATTGAGAGCCAGACCTTGGGACTAAATGATCAGCTCACTTAACAGCTTCCAATTCTGTCAAACTAACTTCAACTTTTAGTTAGGAGCTGGGAGATGCCAAGTCAGCATCGAAGCACTGAGGGGTGGAAGCAATCACTTAACAAGGAGGCAAAAATGGATCCTGAATTTTAAGGTTGGAAGATTGAAGCCTTTTCAGAATCCTATGGACTCCCATGGTTGCTCTATATTTCTCTGTGAGTTTTCAATATTTGCTTATAATTTCATTAAAGTAGTTGAATCAAGCATTCTAGACCTATTTTTATGTGGGAAAGGATTTATAAGGATTTATTAAAGACAATATATGTGTTGATTACTGCGCTGTCCTTCCTAAAAGATTCATTTTTAATGAAGAGTTGGGTGCACTAATTCCTTATTTATCAAGATGATGTATCAGCAGCATATTGACAGAGACAAATTAGTCACTTAGAGATAATCTGGAACATTAAGGGGAACTTTAAAGTATCTGCATAAGAACAACAACAGTTTTTACACTTAATATCTGTATATCAAGTCTAGGAGCTTTCTGCAGCTTGCACAGAAGAACAGCTTAAACTAATATGTTATAATAATATGCAAAATGTGTAGTTTTTGGTTGCATTTTTGCAGTTGCTGTGTGAGGGAAAAATGTCTGTCTGGGCATCATGTGGCACTGTCGATTGTGGCATCTGCAGCAAACTAGCACACGTACCAGCACTATTCAAGCTTTGGATCTTAGTCCTGCTGATTCACAGTTAAAACATCGCTCTGTTTTCTTCCAAGTATCTGTAACCAAAGACGCCTTGGCGGATTACTTAATGCACTGGCAGCATCCGCTCCGTCACACAGACTCTCAGCCACACGTCGCTTAACATAGTCAGCAAAACACTCAGTGGCAGGATAGCAAATCCACAAACAGGTGAAAAATAATCTCAGGATATAAGAAAAAAAAATGCTGTAGAAACAAGCTGCAAGATGTAATCTCAAAAGGCAAGGATGATTTATTTTGTTTCCTGTTTCTCAACAAGCTGCCTTTGTGCAGATCATTACCTGCTTCACTGAGGTCATCTGAGTATTGATTTCACGAGCAAAACTAGTCAGAGGAATAAATGCAGTTCAGATAACCGTCTGTCTGTCGGGTGTTTTTCCGTGTCGGCAAACATGCTTGTGTGGATAGCAGGAGTCAACACTAACACGAACATGATAATATTTGTGTTCCACATAATTAATGAGAGATAATCAATGTTAAGGCTTAAGCTGTGCTTTTGGCTCGTTGCTATTTTTATACTATAAGCGCCTGCATGTACACTGCTCAAGTCAATGAAACATCTGGGATATTGATCTGGGTGGTTGTTAATCAGTTTCAGCTGCTCTGGTATTAATTACAATAACAACAGGAACACTAGACTAGCAAGAATGAGACAACCACCAAAACAGGAATGGTTTTACATTTTTTCCTTCAACTGTTTTTTCACTAGTTTTGCATTTGATTAGAGTTAGTGGCACTACTAGTAGCACGAGGTGATACTTGGACCCTACAGAGGTTGCACTGGCAGTCCAACTCCTTCAGAATGGTGCATCAATACATGGTGTGCTTTGTCGCCCAGCACAGTCTCAAGAGCATAGAGGAGATTCCAGGAAACAGACGGTTACACTAGGAGAGCTGGACGGAGAGCTGTAGAAGGTCCTTAACCCATCTGCAGGACTGGTTTCTACTCTGTTGTGCAAGAAAGAAAGGGATAAGCACTGCCAAAGCCCAACAGAATTACCTCCAGCAGGTAATTGGTGTGAAAGTCCAAATAATCAAAAACAGACTTCATTAGGGTGGTGCGAAGGCCTGACATCCTTGTAGGAGCATCCATGCAGAAGCCCAGAAATAGCAGGTCCAGGACAGGTGCCATGTGCTTTTCACATATGAGAGCAGGTTCACCCTGAGCACATGTGACTGATGCAAAAAGGTCCGGAGAATATGTGGAGAACCTTATGCTGCCTGTAATCGTTCAGCACGGTCAGTTTGGTGATAGGTCAGTGATGGTCTGGGGAGGCATATCCATGAAGGGACACACAGTCCACTACAGGCTAGGCAACGGCACCCTGACTGCCATTAGGCTTTGGGGTGAACATAAGCACGTGGGGGTCATAAAAGCTACCATTTTTAAGTTGCTACAATGAAATTTCAGCAAAAAGAAACCAGCCTGCTGTATCATCTTTGAATTCAACCCCTTCTATCAAATGATGTCCCATCCCCTTGTTCCCTTTGTTCCTAACACAGTTACCCAGTCAATATTACCCAGACCCTAAAGATTTTGATTTCTGGCGCTTTCCCAAGCCAGCCAATGAGATGTAATTTCACCACGTCTTGGGTCTTGTCTCGGTTGGAGGCACTGTGGAGGCATTCCAGTCAGAAGCCCAAACCACCTCAGATGGTCCCTTTAATTTGTGGGAGCAGATGTTCAACTCTAAGCTCCTTCCAAGTGGCCCTATCTCACCCTGTCTCTAACAGTGAGCCTAGACAGCTTTCAGAGGATTTGTCTTTTTTATTTTCCTAATTTAGTTGTCTGCCTCCTTCACTTTCCAATATGGTGAATGTTGCTTGTAAGAGTAATTGCTCAATGGCACCACAAGATGTTCCCTCCTTCCTTTTTCTCATTTTGAGCTAAAGTGGAGAGTTCTGTTGCTCACAGACATAGTGTGAAGACCAGGCCTTTGTGAAAGTCTCCATTCCCATGTCCTAACAAGATACTCCATTACCAAAGCTAGGTAAGCTGGACTACACCAGTGTCGCCTGTTTTTCACAAACAGCATTGCACATTACAGCTTGTGCATCCTGACCATTTAATGTCATATGTTTAACCCACATGTTTGTTCATTTAGAGGCTGTAAGTCTTGTTTTTCAGAGAACAGGACTCCAGTAACAGCTCCACACACAGCAGGAGAGCAGGGAGTCGTGCACTGCTGCACACGGCGACAATTAGGTACAGTGACGTTTATGGAATAGTCAAGATTTTGACTGGTATTTTTGTCAAATACATCCCAGTAGTACGAGACATATTTCTGTCTGGATAAAACACCAGCTGACCAACGCTGCAAAGTTCAGCTAGATAATAAAACACCCTAAAGCACAGGGAGATCCAATGATCCAGCTGAATTAGTTAAAAGAATATTTCACAGATATTGATTTAATGATTTTCAGGCTATGAGCCTCTGACTGATAGCTGAGTTGATTGATTAACTAGCTAACTGGTTCGCCTCCTTCATTAACCCTCCACTCCCCTTAGGGAGTTTTAAAGATGTTTTGCACTGTCAGTGCTTTTTTTTTGTGGAAAGAGGTCACTGTGTCCATGGCAGTAAATCTGGACAAGGACCACAGAAATACATATGAATTAACAGCAACGCCTCCCAGAAGGAATCAGTTTAAAATATTACACTCTTCCTGTAAATGATCAAACTTTTGTTCCCTGCATCCTTGCTCTCTCATCTATTTCTCACATATGCAATAAGGATCTGTTCATACAGGCCTTAGCATTCTCCATAATTTAGGTCCTTTAGGTGCATACAGTGTCCTTAACAGGCTCTATATAACATCCCCCCCTGCAAAGGCAGAGTACACACAGAGAAACACCCACACTGTCAAATCTATTCCCAAAGTCTGCAGGGGGAGTGCAGCCCAACCTATGCAGAGCAAAACTACATCCAGTGCATTGCAGTTGATTTAAGAATTCATAGCACAGCCACACGTCACAGGAGCTATGCAGAACAAGGCAGCGCCTGCATCCTTTGCATCCCAATGAGGAGTCGGGGGGGTGATGCTTCTGCTCCAGCTGTGACTGCCTAACATTTCTGTAACCTGGACAACAGCTCAACATCATGCACAACTGCTGGTATGAGTGTAACTGATGCATTGTAACTACTGGTACCACTTTCCTGCCCTTCACCTTGAAGCTATAGCTGACAAGAAGGATGAATTACAGAGCTATAATGAGGATTAATTAGGGGGCAAATAATAGCTAAGATAATATTCTAAAGGATAATACCTGCAGGCTTTAAAGGACAAAAGTCAGTCCTAATTCTTGGCAAAACAGCCCTTCTCTATCTCTCTCGCCTCAAAAGGCGCCACTGGTTGGACTTGAAAAGCTGAGTCTGCTTGGGTATTAAAGTCATGTGAAAACCTCATGCATTAAAATCAAGCTACAGTAGGGCTGCTTCTGTCCTGAGAAGGTGACATTTTAGACATAAAGGCTTTCATTTGACAGGTGTATTATTAGTACATGACTAGATCTGCTACTCTCCTGTTTTATCTGCAGCAGTGCTCATCCCAGTTACAGACTGAGGCACCAATCACCAAAGCACTACTTCAAGAAAAGCAAAAATATAAAACAAAGAAGTATCAACAGCTTTCTCTCATTCTGCTCACGTCAGGTTAAAACACTCAGCAGTTCTTGACAACAAGATGCACTTATTGAAACAAGTTATGTTGTGGACTTAGCGGTTTTTTTTTGTTTTTTTTTGCAGAAAAAATGCTGCCTTTAAAGAAACAAAGAAGAAATGTGATGCCAGAGGCAGTAGTTTGATGCGGGATAGATTAACCCAGCCCAGTGTCGCCATAACTATGAGGCCAGTGCTAGTATACTGCAGCTACCGCTGCTGAGCATCCCGTTAAATCCTTTACGCTGCAGTGCTGTTAAATCAACCTCACGCAAGGCAGTCTACTCACCTCCCAGCGCAGCTTTCATTACAAAATTCATGATGAAGCAGTTCTGTGTTCTTCTCCTTCAGTGGTCACGTTACAGAGACAGACCTGCAGCCAGAAGGACAGAATACACAAGCTGTGACTGTGTGACGATCACTGTTTCACTCCAGTGTTTCTCACACAAGTTTGATGGGATGGGGCGGAGTAGGAACGATGAGGTACAATGCGGACACAATGTCCCAACAGAGATCTTTGTTTGGCAAAGGAGTGCCCAACACCACCAAAATGAGCCTTTCTGATTTTATAGTAAAGCAAGGAATGCTAGAAATGTGACTAAAACAAGGAGCAGAAATGACGGCTAAATTATGAGCATCTTTACCCTCCGGGACAACACCGTGTCCTGAGTTTTGTTGAGGCACCTGTGCCCTCAATTTACAACTAACTGCGCTCCATCTTGTGTAGATTTATGCTGACAGTGCCAGACTGCCTGCGATCTGTCCTCATGGAAATCGCTCCCAGAATCAGAAACAGGGGCAGACAAAGACGGGGTCAAAGATGAGCAAATCCAGGCATGATTTGTGTCAGTGCATGGGTCTTAGAAAGCGTGACCACCCTACTTTTAGTATACATGCCCCTTATTTATAATAGTACATCTGATTCCTATTTGTTAGTATTTATAATATAATTATTGGAAAAAATGGCATTTTACTTTGTGTCTTATTCCTATAATAATCCTGTAAATGGGATGTACACTTATTTGGGACCAATCAATGGTAGATTTTTAACTTTATACATAAAATGCTTCATTATGCTGCTGCTGACAGCAGACCTCAAGACAATTTATAGTCATTTGAAAATAATATAATATCCCTGTGATATTTCTATAGAATTCATAGCCTGTGTTTTAGCCGACCTTGCTATACTTTATGTTTTTTTCCCATTCCTCTAAGGACATATCAACCACATGGAGTTCCGCAGCATTTACACCACCTCATTGACATTGCGATGAAGGCTAGCAGGAAAAATAAATAATCCACTTCAAAACTTGCTGCACGGTTGCGGCATCGCGGGTTCGTCGGCGGTTTTATTTTCAGATGCTCGAAACATTTCCTGGATTCCTTCCTCCTCCTCCTCAGCAGCACCTTTTGTTTCTCCTTATATGAACCCTTACAGTTAATACTGTATTACTGACTAGTGCGGTGCAGCGTTTCGCCACAGTTCATGTACAGAATGTACTTCCTACTCCACAAGCTCAGAGCCGCACATCGCCTACTGTTTTCATGTAGCATAACTTACACGCATGCCCTTTTTATTTTATTTTGTAAGTGGATGGATCCTGTACCAAGTGCCCGGACCTATCACGCACACTGTCCCGTACACGGTTGTTCGGGACATCCTTTACCTTGTTTTTGATCCTCCTCCAAGTCCCTTCCGAAAGCTTCGTCTTCTCTCCTTCAAAGGGAATGCACAAAACACAAGTGGTGCGTCTTAAAGCACGGATTGTGTCTTTCTCCGTGTCTCACTGCGCGCCTCAATTTGCGGATATTCCGGGCTGCAGCGGTGGAGGAAGAGAGACTATTCCTGCAGGACGAGGGGAGAACGTGCAGAAGGAGAGGGGAGGGGGGATGCTCATGCATGTAATACCGGCTAACCCGAGGTTATATTTACTTTCCAAACTTCAATATTCATTCATTCATTTGGAACATTAACCCCCACCCCCAAAAGATAAGTAAAAAAAGAGCGCCTTAATTACCCCATACAACATGGTTCTTTCCCCCTAATATCCTCACACCTCCTAATTGATTGGCTCTTGATTCATTATTATTCACCTTTCAAAGAATTTGAAGTTGCCTTTGTTGTCTCCTCAAAGAGAAAGTAACCACACTAGAGAGCACTGCACAGAATATAATAAATAAAAATAATTCATACATAAGCCTGCCCCAAATTGAAATGACCGGTGTTCACAAAAGCATGCAAGTCAAGTAAGATGCTTTCAAAACCAGGCTCCTGATTTGTTTCTTATTAGTATTTGTTCATTTAATTCATACAAACTACAAACAACAAAAATTTTTTTAATTAATTGATTGATTACAGTTTAATTAAAAACACTGCAGACTGACATTTATGCAGCACTTTTGAGGTTTTCTTGACAATTCAAAACGCTTTAGACTGCACGCCACATTTCAGATTCTTTATCCTGTGTCGTTATCTGCCTCTCATACAATTTACTGTTATCAATTAATATAGCATGCATGTCTTTGTACTTTAGGAGGAAGCTGCAGCTCCTGGAGGAAACAGCAGCCATCAGTGCTAACCACTGTACCACCATGTCCACACGACTTTACCTAGTACTATAGAAAGAAGCAGGATCATTTATTTTATCCACTTGGTGTAATAGTTCTTAGCATGATACTGAAATGGCAACCTTCAGTGATTACATTTTTTTAAATGCCAAAAACTGCAATTCCTAGACTAGCCATTTGAGGCTGACCCCAAAAGTTACCAAATTAGACTTTCAAGTTCACAAACAAAAGCAAAAATTGGACCGCCTCATGATCATACTCCATAACTGCAGCATGCAGACGATGCTCTGCATGGGCTCTGTGAAGGATCAGCTAACAGCCGTGCAGCGTCCTCAAGAAGTCTGGACTTTTATTTTGGTGAGATAAATTAAAGTATGGGTTTATTTGCAATGTACTCCAATATGTCAGGGGCCATGAAGCTAAAGTCATCGACAATGGCCATCTTTTATGCACAGTTTACAACATATCACAGAAAGCTGTCGTATTCGTGTTAGAAAATGAGCAACATCATCCCTTTGGAGCCGCGTCATTGGCCAGCTGGCAGGTGTAATTCCACTCTTCAGTCTAGTTAGCTCTGTTAATTCCATCTGTTGTCTTGCTTTTTCTGAGGTAAAAGTCTAGCTGCTGAGTTCCCAAGTGGTCCACCACATTCACAGCCCGTTAACAGCTTGCATCTGTCCGTGGTTTGGTGGGGTTTTCAGAACTTATTTCACGGAAACAACTTCCTGCGGCTGGCCACGAAGCTGATGAGAGTGGTGAGGCTGAACCAAAACAGTATGCTGAAACAGATTAAAATGCTCCATCAAGACTGAGAGGCAGAGGCGGATGGCTCCTTTCACATGACATGTCACTCGCTCTATCTTAAATCCACTTATCAAAATCAGAAGTGATAATGAAGGCTCTTCAGAGTTATTAGAATAAAGATTTTGAGAAGCAACCGTTTAGTTTTCTGGCAGGTAAACTAAGTCCTTAAGATATTTAGAAATATTTTGTATTTAATCTTCGTCTGTCAGACCTGGGAGGGACTGTCGTGTGATGTCAGCTGTCTCAACATCCCCTTAAAAATACTTTGGCAGGAGAAAAGAGATGCCACAGCAGCACATAATGTTATGTTACAGCGCTCTACTGAAGTCACAATTACATTTCCCTCTTTCGTTGCCATAAATCACATTGCTGAATTTACATTGTTTTATTGAGCCTATCACTCACAGTAATGCATTGAATTGCTGCGGTCTTTATGGAAAGTTGCGGCAATGACAGAAACTGAACAGGGTGGTGCCGTGACTTTTGTTCACAGTGTGAATTTGTATATTCTAGGTTTGTTGACCATTCATGAGTCACATTCACACTTGCTCATGCAGGGCTTTATTATATATGGTATGCATAGTGCTTTTAACCCGCACACCTTCGCACTAATGGATGCTTCATGATTCAGTTGAGGACCTTCCCCTCTTTAACCTACAAAAGGGATGAGCTTGAGATCAACGTATGGCGGACAACCTGCTCCATATCCTGAGTCTGTGTGAACAATACGTCTGAAGACGAGTTTTCATCAAGCTGATCGAGGGTTCACAGCAGCTGCACAGCAGGTCAGTTCCCAAATGTCTTAGGCTTACCCCCAGTTTTTCCCACCTGTCCAAATTCACCTGTTCCCCAGTTGCCAATCACCAGACCACTGAATTTGCTCTTTCTCCTTGTCAGCTTGTTTGTATTGCTCTGTGTCACAGTTTTACAGCCTCCTGAATCTATTTGTCTGTCTGTGCCTTAGTGTCAAGTTAGAAACTCTTAATTGTTTTGGCCTGTCTGCATTCGGGTCCTTGCCTTGCACACACCCAGGAGATGAGTGACATAAAAGGCAAAGAGTGTCTTTATCATGTGACATTAACCTTGTTTCAGATGCTGTAAGCCTACTAAACATCCAGTTCTTAAATAAGATTAATTTTCTGCCCTTGTAAGACCTTCAAATGTCCCTGCTTTTTTTTTTTTTTTTTTTCCCTTTAACATTTACCAAATTTTCTAAACTTGTTTCTTTAGACGGGAGAGG
>VOQJ01016707.1:0-11664 GCA_015052665.1 Apistogramma diplotaenia | reverse complement strand
AGATGGCTAAAAAAAAAAAAAAGTCATCAAAAACGAGAGCGGTCTGACAGCTAATGCTAGTGCGTATCAGAAAAAGAGCCCAAATTTAAGCTGTTTTAACGTTATTAATATCATAATTCAGGTGTACGATAGGAAAGCGGTTGTTTGTACCTGATGTGATATAGATGTTATATCCTGATAGAGTTACTCAGGATTCATTTGTCACATTAAGGAAAACTAGTCGGTGAAAACATTACATGTGGTCCCACGTATTGTTGCGTATAGGAGAAACACCCACAACAGGTATGACTGCTGTTGTGTTCAAGGTATTGTATGAATTCTGTGCCTTACAGGTTCAAAGACTTTTATTTAACCACAATGTTTAATCAAATGTACCCCTGCTTTTCTCTCTCGCTCTCTCTCAGCTGCCTTCCAGTTAGTGTAGCGCTGTGAATTTGATACCTTGCCACTGAACGCATCACACAGATGATAAACAACAAGCCACTGATTCGCACATTGTCCTCACTAATAACACCTTCTTCTCTCCCTGTCTGATTCTGTTTCATGTTCAGGTTGCTGTTCAGATGAGGAGGGCTTACCACCTTGAGCTTCTGTGTCACCCCTCCCTGTCATGGCAAATCTCTATCTGCCCACATTCCTCCTCCTCATTTGTCTGTCCTCCTTTATCCTCCTGCTGCTCGCCCTTCTGCCCTCTGCCACCCCCTCATTTCCTTTAGAGTCTTCCTCTAATCCCTCACTTTGGTCGTCACCCTCCTGCAGTCCGGGGCAGTCCTGGGCGGTCCGGCTCCACCCTGGCTTTCATCACGAGGATGAAGATGGTGAACACGGTACTGTGCAGTTGGACGTGATAGCCAACAAGGTAGAGTTAACACTTTTGCAGATAAGAGTAAGAGCTTGTACTCACTGTTGTGGTTATAACCATAACCATTCTTATTTTCAGTAATTGTTTGGCTTCATGTGGCACTGGTTTGTGTGTGTATGTTTTCCACTTAAAGCGACTCTGTCCTTTGTTCTAAAATTTTAGAACAAAGGACAGAGAGATAAGATTTCGCTAATATGTTTTAAAGTTGTTTGCAAAAAGTCTTTAAAACCAAACGATTCTGGGGACCCCCCCCCTCAATGTGATGCTTCCCACAGACCTGCATGCCTTCAAATGATTTTATTTTATTTTTTTATTCCCATCACCAATTCATATTCTGAGTGACATGTTAGTCAGCCAGCTGTTTGCACGAGAACAACTAAGCTACAAACACATTAGCAATTTGGAGGACACCGTGGTTGGAAGTACGTGTGTTTTTTGTGTGTCACAGGTTTCATGATAACACTGGAGCTGGAAATTAGATGTGTGGTTTTGTGCTCTATTAAGCTATTTAAAGTAACATTACAAGTGTTTCTTTTGGTGCCCGAGAGTGACACTGAGGTATGAAATTGTTTCTTTACACCTTAAGTATGCAGAAAGACACTAATCTTAGAGGCTTCCTGCAGCTCTTGATGCTGACGATGGCCTCCCAAACCTGACTAACCAGTTATACATTCCCAAATAACTAGTATATGCTTGAAAATCTGATATCCTGATTGCCTTAATTGTTTTTTTAGTACATCTTTCAAATATGTCAGTTGAATAATCACTGTATGCTTACATTTTTATAAGATTAAAAAAAGCGCTTAATAAAATGGGGTTCTAAAACCTTTGACAGTAGTGTGTCCTGTAGTCCTGTAGTGTGGACTCATGCAAAAAGGGAGACTTCCTGCACCAAAAGTGCCTTACACAAGTATTAAATAAAGGTGGCCACTTTTAGATGCACTGTCCTGGTTTCATTTGCAGTTGTCATCAGTATTCTCTCTTATCACAGGTAGCAGAGCAGGCTGGGTTGCACAACCATGGCCAGATAGGACAGCTGGAAGGCCACTACTTGCTTTGCTCTACAAAGCCCGGTGCTGGGTCTGTGGGACGCATCAAAAGAAAAGCTGTCCAGCCTGAGCATGTTTTAGCAGGACACCCTCATGTTATGTGGTACTCTCAGGAGAGAGTGCTCAGCCGCTCGAAGAGATCGGTAACCTTCAACGACCCCAACTACCCAAAACAGTGGCACCTGGTGAGGATGTACACGATTGTCTTTATGATTAAATGTGACATTCTGGTGTTTCTAACAAATTCAGGGGCTGATTCTTAAATAAGGAATTAAAAGGCATTTTTTTGGCTCTAAATTAGATTATAACAGCTCATTCAGAATGTAATTTAAGGCAAGTAATTTCATTGTTAATCAGATGTGCCTCTAGTGAAGCACCGTTTGCCTGTCACATTACAAATTGGTACTATTTTAACAGCAGTGCCAGATTCTATGAAGCAATATTACCAAGCAGAGAAATGTAAAGTAAACTTGTCACCTAAAGTGAGAATGATCTACAGTGTGGAAGGCTAAATACTGCCGGCTCAGCTTACTGTAAGTTGTGAGTTTATAATTTCCTGTTATCAGTGATTTACAAGATTGTAACTTGATGTTTTTTCCCCAGCTGAACAGGATGTGGGTACAAATGTGTAAGAAAGCATAAAGAGAGCCCAAACTAAAAAGCTGCCAAACTAAAAACCCCCACACTTCTGGACACACCACTTAATCTTTTCTCCACTCTGTTCTGTCTCAATCATTTTTGAGTTCACCTTTATTTTTATTTTTCCACCTTTCCCCTCTCATCCTTTCCTTACTCTTCTTGTTTTTTGTAGCACAATGACGTCAATATGGGTATGGATATCAACGTGACAGGAGTGTGGGAGCATAATATCACGGGTCAGGGAGTCACAGTGGTGGTTGTTGATGACGGGGTGGAGCACACCCATCAGGACATTCAGCCGAATTATGTAAGTCAAAACTGTCTAAGCAATTCTGTTTTGTGATCTATTCATGCTACTTTACTGTGGGAGCTGGCATTGCTTCAATTTTTGTAATAAATAGTGTGAATGACTGTAATTGATACTTACTTAAAAAAACTGAGATTCTCACTCTTAGCAAAAGGGAATCTTTTTTTTTTTCTTTTTTTTAAAAACAATTTAAACAGACCTATAGGCAGTACTAGCAGAAATGTGAGAGCACATCAAAGTGATCATGTTTAAGTTTTCATCAGTGAATCTCATAACAAATTCTAGCTGTAATAGGTTTCCTGATTGTGTTTCTGCTGATTCTAGTAGTCCAAATAGACTCAGAACACAGTGACATTTACATACGTGATGCTCTTGACTGATTTTTGTGTCCTCTTAGAGTCCAGAGGGCAGTTACGACCTGAACTCAAATGATCCAGACCCCATGCCTCACCCTGACCTTCACAGCGACAACCACCACGGGACTCGATGTGCTGGAGAGATTGCAGCTGTTCCTAACAACAGCTTCTGTGCTGTGGGGGTGGCCTATGGCAGCAAAGTAGCAGGTACTGACAGGAAATTGTCAATTTTTCTGTTGTTTAAAACATTAGATCAAAGAACTTCTGAAACAGATAGTCTCATCCCTCACTTGTTACTTTCTACTCAGGTATCAGAGTCTTGGATGGCCCACTGACAGACAGCCTGGAGGCTATAGCCTTTAACAAGCACTACCAAATAAATGACATCTACAGCTGCAGGTAACAAATGATTGTGTTCCCTGCGTAATTTAACACTGTGTTTTAATACACTGTAATAACATATCTACAAAGTTTTCATTGGATTCTGATGTTGACCATCGTGTGTCGTAGTTGGGGTCCAGATGATGATGGACATACTGTCGACGGACCACATCCTCTGGGCAAGGTGAGATCATTTGTTTACAGCAGTCTTTTTGTCCTGCAGAGGGCAGTAAAATACAAAGTCTCATCAGTTTGTACATGCAGAAGAACTGTGTGCAGATGTTTTTTTTTTCTCGTCTGAGTTTTAATTCCTTTTCTTAATTTTTTTTTCCTGCTGCACAGGCAGCATTGCAGCACGGGGTGATTGCAGGCAGACGAGGCTTTGGGAGCATCTTCGTGGTCGCCAGTGGTAACGGAGGACAGTATAATGACAACTGCAACTACGACGGCTACGCCAACTCCATTTACACCATCACAATTGGTAAGACCCGGAGATTCTCAGGTGTGCTCTTGTCTGTCTAGTTTCTGCAGGTTTATTTCTAGTGTATGTTGAGCCTGTAAGTCATTTCTGTGTTTGTTTCATGCAGGAGCGGTCGATGAGAAAGGCAAGATGCCATTCTACGCTGAGGAGTGTGCATCTATGCTGGCTGTCACTTTCAGCAGTGGGAGGGGCTCTTTGAGAAGCATTGTAAGTCTCATCAAACAAATGTAAATTTAGCAATGGTGGCCAAAGGAAGCAGGAACTCAGGGATGGGTTACCTTCAACTGTCAATGGTGGTTTGACACTTTACCTGTTTGGTTGAGTTCAGACAAGGTCTTTGTTTTCTCTGAACAAAGAAAGCTATAAATGTGTGAACTAAACAACGAAACTGTGATTGCCAACCTCAGGCAAACACTGGCAAACACAAATGGTGGGAGAAATAATTATTTTCTTCCCTGCTGAATTTGTAGGTTTGCTCGCTTACAAGTAAATGGATAGTTGCAAATTTTTTCCCTTGATCATCCTAATCCATGAGGCAAAAACGTGCATGGGACTCCAGATTTAGGTCATTTTGCATTTCTTCCATTTCTGAATAATCATACTCATCTCCCCAAGCTCCAAGCTTCGTGCTGATAGTCTTGTTGCCCATTCCGGCATTGTTCAAGTCTACAGTCTTGTCCCTGATATCCTTTTACAGCTCTTTGGTCTTGCCCATGGTGGTGGACAAGTGGGAATGGAAGAAACTGATTCTGTGTTTTACACGCATAACGAGTTGAGATCAGGAGTATATGTAATTGATTGATTAATTGTAATCTGTGTGCCTCATGGGCACACAGCCAATCTGCGGGAGCCATAATTCTGGCTGGGTTGTAGGGAATCATTCACTCAGGAACATCAGTTTATATATTTAATTTAATGGTTTTTTTATTTTTTGGACATTCTGTTCTGAAACTGCCATAAAAATTAGAGAAATTCTGCAGAGATCAAATAATTATTTTCCCCGCTCTACATGTGAGTGAATAAATGATCAATAATATATCAGATACTCAGAAGTACCATCTGTTTCTAGCGCTAGTCCAAAACATGACATGTAAACCAATATATTTGACTTCTCTATTTGGGAAACATCTAAAACTGTAGGGATTTTCTTTTTTTTGGGAGGGGGGGGGTAGCTGTTTGAAAGAGCAGCTCCACATCAGGAGGAACAGAGACTGTTTTCCTCTGAAAACCATGACTGATGTTGACAGGAGTAAGACCCCATTGAAGTCGCTGACTTCTATTTGCTGCTGTTTGTGCATTGCCATGGTAACACGGTTTGGAGTGCGGATGTCATCGCCTGAGGGAGAAGAGCGTGGGCTGAGTCTGATCCACCACTGACCACAGTGTGGTCACAGGCCAGATGCTGTCCAAACGCGGCCTATTGGTGCAATACTTCGCAGGAGACATTTACCAGGAGCAGTTACCATCACCAGTGCCTGTTATTGAGTTTAACATCTGGAAAGTCATGGAAAAAAAGTGCTGATCTTATAAGTTACTGATGAACTTCTGGCAGCTTGTGCATCTTGTATTGATGGAGGATTGATGATGTTTTAGGGGCTACAGGTCTAACAAAAAATATCTAAGTCCTAGATAATAGCTGTGACTAACTAAAACAAGATGTTCAATGTTTGAGACAGAAAGATTCAGTGTTTGAAATTAACACACCATGACTGTTACTAAAGGACATGTGGGGCTTATAAAGCCTTATGTGTGAGGTAGAGAAGAGTCTCTGATAGTGCTTTGAATAATTTGGCAGCATCTTTTTTTCTCATGTCTTCATCACTTCCTGACTTTTACACCAGGGTATACTTTGTAGTCAGCATTTGTTAGAAAGGATTGATTGACTTAATGATTACACTTTGCTACCCTCGCTAGGTGTCACCACAAATACCAGTTGTATTTTTGTAGAGCTCTGCTTCACTGTTGGATATCACTACTAAAAACCTCTGCCAAATCAAACATGCAGAGTTCCCTGCACACCCTGTGATCCCTTGTGAATAAGGGCAACTGAAAGTAGCTTTAAATGACCCTTTTTAAGCACAGCTTTCTGGGGGAAATGGTGCACACAGCTTCATCCATGTTGGCTGGGTCACTTTGGATCAAAGAGACTAAAGGCAAATAGTCACAGTTTACTAGTTACTTTGTTTTCTACTCGTCCCTGCCATGTTTCACAGCTCACTGAGCTTAGCTGACTGTTTACCAGTAGACTCTGCACATTAGACTGCAATGCAACAGTAGACCAAAGTACAAGATCTTATCAGTTTAACAGAGAATATATTCTATTCTATTCTATTCACTTTTATTTATATAATGCCAAATCACAACAGTCGCCTCAAGTCACCCTTTTTTTTTGGGTGACAGCGGGAAGGAAAAAGAGGAAAAACTCCCTTTGAACTCAGAAGAGGCAGTCATCTGCTGGATGGAGCTGGGGGGGACAACTAAGATATGCTGTGGAAGAATATGAAAATATTACTATAATACCTCCCAAGTCTAATCATGATTGCCTTTTTTTTCTTTTCTTTTTTTCGGAGAAACCCAGTACATGTACAGCATTAACCTGTGTTTGGAAGCCTGGAGTAGCTGCTGATCTTTTATTTATTTATTTATTTTTAGTTGGCTTATAGATCTGTCAGGATTATAGAATTTGCATAACCTCATTTTTTTTTTACTTTGTTTTACTTTCTTAAAGCCTTCTCGGGGTGTTAACCTATGTCATGTGATTCTATTGTACTCCATTAACTACACAAAGAGTGCTGAACTCTGATTACACTCTGTCAAATAGGTCAAGATGGCTTCTTGAAGGAACTGGTGTAATCCACCAGTCTACCACACTCATGGCCTAAGTTTTTTGTTGTGATTACACCCTCTTGTGGTTGTATAAGTGCCTGTGTGTTCATGTATAAGTATATGCAGTGTGAGTGGCCTTTGATGACAGATTCAATTTGTTACCACCACAAATCTATTTGTACTGCACATAATTTCTCCATATTATATTTCCAACACTCAGCCCATCTGTCTCATTCTGCAGGTGACTTCTGACTGGTCCATGCAGCGCGGGACAGGCTGTACAGAGGGCCACACCGGTACGTCTGCCGCAGCACCCCTGGCAGCGGGAATGGTGGCCCTTATGCTGCAGGTCCGGCCCTGCCTCAGTTGGAGAGATGTCCAGCACATCATTGCCTTCACTGCTACCAAGGTAAGCCTGATTAAATTCATCATTTCATCAATATCCAACTAAATATTTCATATTCATTGGATATTGAACTAGTACCATTAATCTTCTGTGCCTCCTTTTCTGTGCTGTTAAAATTTTTGTGTTTTAGAATTTGAAACTACTTCTTTGAAGCATTGTTTGATCTAGAGTGCTGTGGCCAAATTAAAAACCAGAAAATCAGATGAGGCCCCCTCTAGCTAACTGGGAATCATGCTGAGACCTCAGCTGCAAATGGTGTTTTAGCCCATATTTTAGGTCTCCTCAGCACGTGGCCATTAGTCTCCACAGGTTATAATTATTAAGGTTAAATATGTGGACAGTATTTGTGATTGATTAATAGATTGTTTAGATATTGTCAGGATTTAGTGACAAATGCCTGTCACAAATTCAGTCATTAAATTGTGAGATTTTGCAAAAACCAAATGCTTTACAATGCCAGTTGGATGTTTTTTTTTTTTTTTCTGCACTGCTGATATCATCAGTGTTCAATGCATTTTGGCAGATACTGTACAGTGCCTCATCTACTCCGTTAGTCTGTAATTTCTCATCCAGTGGTCATAGATTGAATGTTGTTATGGTAGCATAAAGAAACAGCTTTTATATGAATGAGTGTGTCCAAACGTTTGACTGGTGATGTATTTACATTGTTACAGGCAACAGCCAGTTAGCTGAGAAGCAGATAGCCTGCCTCTGACCAGGGGTAATAGTTAAAATTTGCCCAGCAGCAAAACTGGCCAATTAACACGATAGCTCTATGTATCCCATTTACCAGTACTCCTGGATGTGATCTCTTTTGTTTGTTTATTGATTTATATTGCTGAATAAAAACATAAAAACGATCTTGGTTGTGTTTGTTTTGACAGTGTGACAACAGTGCAGACTGGAAAGTGAACGGAGCAGGTTTTCATCACAGCCATCAGCATGGCTTTGGTCTGCTGAACGCGTGGAGGCTTGTTAATGCAGCCAAGGTACAGAGACACACACACACACACACATGTAGAGACACAGCTACTTTCATTAAGGATGGATCTACTGACCAAGTTTATTATGAAAGAAACATCATCTCCACTCCAGGTTAGGCTGAAGATGTCCCTCTCTTCTCTCTCAGGTCTGGGAGTCTGTGCCGTTCCTCTTGTCCTATCAGAGCGCAGTAATAAAGGAGGAAGCTCCCATCCTGACCTATTCCGATGAGCTCATCGTCACCTGGGAAGGTAACTGCATGCTCTTCTGTATCTCACTGTGTGCTCTAGGCTGGACAGTTGCTTGTCAAGTTTACACACTGCAGTATGTAGCTAACTCCCTTCTGTCCCTCCCTCTCCGCCTGCCTGCCCCTCAGTCAGCCTGCTTGTCCATATTTGGTAATGTTCTCTTTGTGAGTTCCCTTGGCAATATTTTTTTTTCCAGATTTGTTGCTAGTTGTTTTTTGGGGCATTTTTTTCCTTCACTTTCTTCAGTTTTTTTTTTTTTTTTTTTTTTTTTTTTTTTTTTTTTTTTTTTTTTTTTTTTTTTTTTTTTTTTTTGTTTGTTTTTTTTTTTTGTTTTTTTTTTTTTTTTTTTTTTTTTTTTTTTTTTTTTTTTTTTTTTTTTTGTACAGTTACTTGAACATTTCTCAGTAGTTTCTGTTCCTTCATCACTTCTTACCACTCTGAATCTCTCTCAGTCAGCTATCTGTGTGTGTAATCTATCGCTTGTACAGTTTTCGCATATGGTGACCTCATTTTAGCAGAAACATTTCCTCATCTCCTCCCTCGATCTGTATCTTCCCTCTTTTATGGCCTCGTTGCGGTCAGGAATACGGCCAGAAACAAGTGTGTATGTGTGTACGTGCACAAAGAGTTGTGGACAGTTACACCGCTGCTATAGTCCACATTTTCTTGTCTCTTCAGTCATTATTGGTTCAGGCTTTTTTTTGTCACTGACGCTGTTCAGACCTGCCTGTCACACTACTCAGTGTTTGTTGTGGTAGTTTCTATGTGTTTTGGCTGAGTCACTAACTAATGCACCGCCTCTTAAGCACTGTAAAATTTCTGCTTCCCATGTGAATGTTTTTGACCTGTTAATGACCAGTCACATCCCTCAGGTTTCATCAGTCCAGCTCAGTTGTTTCATGAACAAGCGTGTTTGACCTTTCAGAGGGCGAAGGATGAGTGTGAGCTCACAGTCTCACATTCCAGTAGGGAAAAGAAGTTGTAGGTTGCTGTGCAGTGAAGGAATGCCAGCAAGTACGGTTGTAAAGAAAAACACGATGCTATAAACAAGAGGTAAAAACTCACAGCTGCTACCAACTTCCTTCTCTCCCCACCAGATTCCAGCCGACAGCAGTCATTCAGCAAAGTTGGTTTGTGTAGCTTGTCATCTCCAGACAAAACTCTGGATTAAGGAAAAGTCTCAACACTCTTATGACATGTGGTTACAGCTCTTCACTGAATTTAGTTAGCACATATTACAGCCGGGTCCCGAGCTTGTGTGCAGCTCAGTGACAAAGATATAAAAAAACATCATCTGCTTTTAAGAGAAACACGCAATCATTTATCTCAGGATGCGTCTTCGTCTTCATGCGTCTCCCTTCTGGTCTGTGAGCACAGGTCAGCGGTGTCTTGTCTGGATCATAGTCTGGGGTTTATTACTGAGTCACTCCCAGCCTGTTTCTTTAAAAAAAAAACAAAAAAAAAACTCCAGTGCAAAACTGACTGACGCATTCACAGGAAATCTTAAACAGTCAGAAACTGGTTTGAACTCTGAGCTGTGCATTTTTTAAGGCAGCTTCACCTAAAACGTTTCTCCCCATTTCTCTACCCTTTCTGTCTTTCATTTAATTTCTCCCTACAGTCCTCCTCTCTTTTCCTTCTCAGCTTTCTCTTCTTCGCTTGTCTCGAGCACATTGCTTCGCCCTGACTCTCCCTCCCCTTTTCTCTACAACTGTCCCGTGCATCTTCATCTTTCTGTCCACACCTCTGTTTACACTCCTCCTCCTCTTTCCTCGGGCCCTTTGCGTCCTTCCCTGCCCCGAGGATGTGTGCAGCCCTACATGGTCAGATAGAGCCACGGCTCATTAGCAGTCAGAGGCCAGGAAATACCGAGAAATTACCAAACACTCACACTGGGAGAGCAGGAGGTGGTCAGGAAGACTTGATGATAGCAGATTCAATGAGAGAAAATCAAGTTTTGGGGAAAATTGAATCGAAGAGCTTGGTGGTATTGATTTTTTTTCTTCTGTTTTTAAAGTCTCTCCAGAATAAGATTGTTTAAGTTCTGTGCCACATTATCCATCTATCCATCCATTCTCAACCACTTATCCCGTGCGGGGTCGCGGGGGGGCTGGAGCCTATCCCAACTCACATAGGGCGAGAGGCAGGGTACACCCTGTACAGGTCGCCAGCCTGTCACAGGGCCGACACAGAGACGCAGACAACCATTCACACTCACATTCATACCTATGGGCAATTTGGAGTCACCAATTAACCTGACCCCAGTAAGTGCATGTCTTTGGACTGTGGGAGGAAACCGGAGTACCCGGAGGAAACCCACGCAGGCACGGGGAGAACATGCAAACTCCACACGGAGGGAGGCCCGGGCCAAGGTGGAATCGAACCCAGACCCTCCAGATGTCATTCTCTGTGAGGCAGCAGTGCTAACCACCACGCCACCGTTGTCAAATCAATACTAAACTCATGATCATTTTAAAAGGAAAATGTATTTGGGTTTTCAGAGTGGCAGCTAGGAAATTTTACTTCAAATGGGCTGAAATAAAGTTCACTAAATAATAAGATTTGTAGAAAATTTAATTCTTCTCACCATATTGTAAAACAGCAGTGAAGCTAGTGAACCCTGTATTACAAATTAAAACATGCATTCAAAATGATTCTATTAATATTTATAATTTGTTCATTGTTTACAAAGATATAATAAAGGGTCAAACTTTTGCTTATGCTCTCACCCAACCAAGGAACACTCAGAAACACACGGTCTTGTGTATGCGCGCATACTCACACACACACACACACACACACACACACACACACACACACTGAGCCACTCTCTCTCCATCAGTGTCTGCAGCCGACCTGAGACAGTCTGGAATGGAGACGCTGGAGCATGTGGCAGTCACTGTGACAGTAGCCCACCCTTGCCGTGGCAATGTGGAATTCGTGCTGATCTGTCCCACCGGTATGACATCAGTCATCGGGGCTCGCCGTGCCATCGACAGGTATGCCTATCCTTGAGTGCAGTGACGTGAAACTAGTGATGATTGTAAAACTTGGCGGAAAAGAGTAGATGTTTCAGGTTTCTAATGTATATCAGAAAAATAATTTCTCCTGCAGTCTAATGTAGTTGT
>VOQJ01016706.1:0-10039 GCA_015052665.1 Apistogramma diplotaenia | reverse complement strand
TGTTTTGTAGTTGTAAAAAAAAAAAAATTCCTCACCCCCAGCTGTCATCCTCTGGCATTTTCATGTAAATTTTCTTTATGCACATATGTCACGGGTTTCGTCCTCGGAGCAGTTCCTGTGTAGATATTGGCCCGTCTGCCATTTTATCACAAAGTTTAAAGTCATTCGTTACAGTGACCCCTGCAATAAATTTGCTCAGAGGAAAATTGCCCCCCCCCCCGCTCTCCCGTTTGGCGTGTCGATGTGATCACGAGTGCATTTTAACTTAATTAATTGGCCGTTTCTGTTGACAAGAAATTTATGCAGTAATAATTTGCTCGAAATAGATGCAGCGCGCAGGAAATGAGATATCCATCAGGGCGCTTGTGTTCCGCCAGCTGCACCGCGGCTAATATGAAAGTATTTCAGGCTGCTCAGACCCTGCTGTTTGCGCAGTCAAGATTATATATACCCACGATCCATTGCCTGCCTCAGAGGCGCTCATGGAGGTCTATGATAACAAAGACTATGTGATTTATGGCCTGCTGTGAAAGCAGAACTTGATGAGATTAAACAATTTCATAGCACGAGTGTTTCTCAGAGGGCCTTCTGATTTGTGGCAGGAACACCGACAGTAAATCAGGTTTATATATCTGAAAGCATGCTCAGCAAAGGAGTGCAATTACTATTTCAGACAGCTACTTTTTATTTAATTTTTATCCCTGGTTTGTCTCTTTTATTCCTGGCCTGTCACATAGCCACTCACCTTCATAAGTCCTTTTGAGGGAAGGGTTGAAGATGAGAGGGAGGGCCGGGGAAGTCAAGGAGGGTTGGAGAGGACGATACGGTGGCATGTGCCCTCTGCTATCTCTCCTCTGCAGCTTTTACAGAAACAACAACAGCAACCAGGAGACGACAACAGCCACCGCAAGAAAGACACGGGCATCCACAGAACAGGGGGAAGCACTCCATTTTTAATGCTTTGTTTGCCTGCTGCTCTGTCCCTGTCTGGGTAAATGGAGTAAGCAGAGTGTAATTAGAGAGTTCGGCTTTGCTCCTTCGCCATAAAGATGACATGCTGTAATGATACGGCTTACAGGCCCGCAGAGGGTTCTGTCTTGCGACAGAGGATCCCGGTCGTTTGCTCGTGACTTACGATAGGTGAGGTGTGGAAGATGACAGTGTTATCATTGCCGCGTAGCGATTCGGAGATGCGGATGTGGTGAAACTTCCTGTGAGAGGTTGTCAGAGATCGGAGGCGAGCGGAGATGGATACGGAGCGTATTAATCTGTTTTTACAGGCTGCGTCGAGTATTTTCAAATGAAAATAAAGGGCGGTCTAATTATGTACTAGCTTGATATGTCACAATCACACACTATTTGCGTGCTGATAAACAAACCATTAATTAAACCGAGGCAAAGGAAATCAGACGTTCTTTTTTTTTAAAACAAGAGAAAAAAATCTGAGTTCAGGTCAGACTTCTTTCATTTAGACCCCAAAGCTTGAACTGTATTTACATCACACAAATCTGCATCGGTATTAATCAACTAATCAGTTTTGAGTTTTTGCACGAATGCAAGTGAACACCGAAATGCATGTGCATTAGTGTTTCATGCATTAAAAATAATATCTGTGTGTGTGTGTGTGTGAGAGCTTTTTAATGTGAGCTCCCGCACACATGCAAATGTGTGTGTTTTGAAGTTGCGGTTAAATGTTCAACGGGTGTTTGTGTGTCTGTGTCCTTGGGTGAAGATGTGAGTTGTGCATCTGTCTGCATCATCCCGTATCTTCCCAGAAAACATCAAGAGATCTCATTATTTTGACACATCTCAGGTTTTTTTTTTTCCCTCCTCTTTTTTCTCTCCGTGTGCCTTGAGTCAAAATTAGTTTTCATTCCCTCTGTGATCTTACTGACTGAAGCCAACTCAAAGTAAAGAAAATCGCAGTCTTCGTAGCAGGGCTGAGTCAAACACACACTTCACACAGCCACAGTCTGAGTTAAGCATTGCTAAGTAACCTTCACATTTCACTCGTGTGAAGAGCTAATTTCCTTTAAGTTCACATGTCACTTTTTGTAGCTCTTTTTGTGGGTCCTCTTCAAATGTCTCTCAGCATCTAATTGCATAGGAAACATTCCAGACAAGCCGGTGTGACAGGCCCGCTCCCAGAGTCTTCAATTATTAAACATCCTACACTCTAGAAAACAGCCCTGACGTTAGATACAGCCCCTAATCGGAACAGAAAGCCTCATGATATGTCACACTCCTGAGTTGCTGTGGTTTTCGTGTGTGTGTGTGTGGTGCTTGTGTAGTTTGCCTTAAAACAAGGAAGGATGAAAATATTTCTTTTTGCACCAGTTAAATAAGGCAAAATTATGACAAAAGTCATTTTTGTCACAGGTAGATCAGAAAACTCACACCTTACTTTTTTTCCCCCTCTTGTTTCGTGATGAAAGAAAAGATGGCTGTGAAAATACGAGACAGTTTATGTTTTGCTTAAAAGTTTGAACGGGATGATAAATCACTGTTGTAACTAATACTTAAAACATTACTTTGTAACTTTGTAGCTTTAGCGTCTGTGCCAAAGGAAAAGGTCAAAGTAGACCAAAATAAGAACTAACTTTAAGCTAATTGTGCTGCATAGCTGCAACGGAGACTCTGCTTTAAATCACCTGTACTTATTCTGCGAGACACTCGCCCGCAAAGGTCGAATGACTTCTTGCATTTCAACCTAAAAACAAACACAGCCTTATTACCATCCATGAGTCATCGCTATGGGTGATTAACATCCAGCGGCACTCAACCTTTTGCCTGTCTGATGCTTAGCCATACACAGAACTGCAGGTTTCACTGTTGCTGGTTCACTCCGTGTGTCTCGTGCCCCGAGCGAAACATCAGTTCCTCTTGTGATCAGTGATCATATGATACGTTTACACAGAACAAGTTCAGTGGAGTAGAACCGGCTAATCATTAAACGCACGCTCAACAGTCTTCCTGCCGAGGAAAACACTGCTGTTCTGCTCACAAAGTGCAGGCACCGCTGCATCAAATCTCCTTCCACCCTGCCATCACCTAAGAAAATGGAATGAATTCTTTTCATGCTCACTAAATTTCTTTTTTCTCCTCACTACCCACAGTCAGAATCATCGAGGTGACTCGTAAAGTGACATAAAAGCATCTTAATTAATAAAAGTCTATTGCACCCTTCGCCATAAAGGTATATTTTGATGCCAAAGTACACATTTTAATTATTTGACATCATCCAAAGTGGAGCTCTGGCATCCAAAATAATATCTTGCGCACCCGTATGATATTCCATTAGATTCGCCTTTTACTTTGAGAGCGTACAAATGTCTCTGCTCGATCTCTGGTAGTGAATTAGAGCATTTTTCCATTTCATCAGTGCCATTACATGCTGTGAGATGCTCCAAGCCGGTGCTACTTATTCATTTTTCATTGTTTATTTCTAAAAGTGTTGCATTGTTTGTAACCCCAAGCTTCAGAAGTGCGAAACATGAATCATAAAAAATTCCATCTAGTGAAGAAATAAACGTGTCATGCCAGCATTAAATGTTGACTCAAATAAGTTCACAAGTTATGTCTCCTCTGATCTCCAACATGATCAGAAAGCTGCACCAGTTTATAGAGACAAGATGTGAAAAAAGTTCCATGCACAGACACAAAAGAAATATTTTGATATAGACCCAAAGAGAAAACATATCAAAAGACATTTTTATACATGTCTTTTGCAAGCACAAAAAGCAGAAATGGTGTCAAGAGAAAACAAAACAGAAGGCTTGTTTCTTCCAACAATTGCTTTAAGCTACAAAAATCTCCTTGAGTCCCTAGCCTCCCCTCAATGTCAGCCCCCTCCCCTCACCCTCCCTTCCTCTCTCTCCTCTTCATTTCTCTCTTTTCCCCTTTTCCCTCTCTAAGGCAGGACAGGGCCCTCTTTGCACCCTGATAGGTTGCGGGCTGATGCTTAGCAACAACATTCCTGTGCCCTAAGTAGCAGTAAGCCTCTGGCTGAACTCTTTGATGTGGCTGTCAGGCCACATTTATTTCCTTTTAGCACTTTGTCTACTTGTCCAGATGTATAAGGAGATAAAAAGGGCTGGTGTTTACACTGGTCTCCCTCTGTAGCGCGGCTGTAATTAGATTGTATTGCTGGTCAGTCTTAAGGAGGGAGGTGAGGTGAGGCAAGGCAGGAACCAGCTGTGTCAGGATGAGCTGGTCAAAGGGAGACTTCGGAGCCAGGATGCCAAAAAGGAAGAGCAGTGTGTAAAGAACACGGCGCAACACGATTACTCAAACGCGCTCGCCGTCGATGGCTATAATCAGATTTTAGAGAAATCTTCAAGATGAACTAATATCAACTTAATGTCCTGTAATGTAACACCCATCAAGATGTCTAATCTGCAGCCGAGCTTGGGAAACTTTGTAAACTTTGTGGCAGTTGCATCTGAAAAACATCTAGATTTGCGTCAAGCTTTCCTGACTCACTTTTTTTTTTTTGGTGTCTCATATTTTGAAGATCCCCACCGTGGAGGTGGTTATGTGCTCCATGTGGCTCTCTTTGTGACTTGCTTTTCTGCTTTTTCCATCCCTCCCCTGTCTTCCTCTTCCTCCTCCCCTCTCTCTCATGATGATATGTTGGAAGTAATAATCACTATTGCCTCTGGGTTTATCAGCATTTATTCACATAACAACACTGAAAAGGAGAAGACAGACAGCACTGGTGTGATGTATTATCTAGTATGGGAATCATCTTTCATAATGACATCCAGCGGAGCTTCCTCTCTCCACCTATTTCACTCTCTCACTCACACACACACACACGCATACACACACAGACACACACTTTCTTCATTTCTCTCTCCCTCTTTGCACTCCCCTCTGTCCACCCTTTATTATCACAGAATCCATGGTGCTCCCCAGCCTGTAAATTTGTGCCACATTATCATAAGCTGTGGTGATAACTCACATTGCACAGAGACAATAATGATGTGAACACTCAGCATATGCCCCGGGCCCAGCAAATTAAAACAATGCTCAGCTTGATGAGCAGACTAATCTGGACAGCATAGAGACTGAGAGAGAGGAGAGAGAAGAAGAGCGTCCAGGAGCATCTAACATAGACAACACAGCAGCACCTCCCTCTGTTCAGTGTAGGTACAGCTAGAGAAAGCAAGCCAAAGAGCCAGAGGGAGTGAAAGAAATGATACAGGAAAGAAGGAACAGAGAGAGCTGGAGTATAAATGAAGTCCTTGTTTTGAAAATATGGAAAGGACACAATGAGACAGGCGGGATGTTCAGCGCAGAAAAAAAGTTTGTAATTAGCAGGATTTCAGCATTAATTCATCAGAAAATGTGGTCTCGTGTGTGCATCTGAGTCATAATTGGAAACACAGTTTGACTAACATGTGCAACAGTTTTATGTTTATTTCTTTATTTGGACGTATTGATTAATCAATGACAGTACAGGCATGAAAAACAAATCTAGTAACTTGTAGAACCGTCAACCTCTCCTGAGCTTCAGGACTGCTGCCCTGTGTTCTCTGCGTTGTTCCCTCAGTCACTGCAAAGCATGCAGCTCCTCAGATTGCACAGCCAAACACTGACGTTCCGTTCACTGTGCTTCGCAGCTGGAATGCTTTGGTGTTTGGTGTGCAATGCCTTTTTCCTCTAAACATAGCACAGTCCACTTTACATTGACCCTGAAGTGTTTTTGTTTCATCTGTGATCGAACACACAGTGTTGTGTTTTGCTTATGTATTTATTTGCAAAGTGGGGAAAATGGTAGCTTTCCTCAGTGGCCACCTGTCTTACTCACTACTCACTGACACAAACAGAAATATAAAAAAAATGTCACCTGGTGGTCTTTTTCAGCTTTTCGTACATTGAATCATGTTTGCCATGTCTTGATGAACACCTCAGTCTGTAGAATTGCAGCCCTTTCCAGCTTTGTGCATCACTAAAGAGCTTTTTTCTGAGGACCCTAAAGATTGTATTGTTGACTCACATCAGTCTTTTTAAAAGAAGAGCAAAGGAATACCTCTTCAACGGACACTTTAAATCTCATCTCCTTAATTGGGACACCTATCTCTGAGTAGCCTTTGGAGCCCTGGGTTCACTTACTTTTTCCAGCCAACATATAGAGTACTTTACTACTCAATATGTTCAGTAAATACAAGAAAAGTACAACAATTTTGTGTTGTTATAGTTTTTTCAGATTTTATTTGTCTATAATTGAGACTTACATGAAGATCAGACCACATTTTTTGAGCAGTCAATTAAGAAATCCTGGTTTAAAAATGTAATACACTCTCTGTAGCACTCGGAGAAAGTGTTAAAATACTTGTAAATCCTTTGATTCTCATTGCAAATACAGATAAATTCCTCTTACATTTATTTCACTTACTTGCTTGTCATGAGTGCTGCTGCTTCTCATCTTCTGGACTAATTTGAAAGAGTGCAAATGTCGAGGGTGTAATGAGGAAGGTCTGAGAGTTGGAAAGAGGCGATCAGGACAAGTGGAAGTTGAAGTTACAACAACCACCTGTATAAATGGGTCAGCTGTGTGATCAGCAGACATTACAGTGAGGAGGTGAAGTAGTAGTGTCATATTACTGGGGTGGAGTCAGTTTCAATACTGAAAACAAGGTGACTAATGTCCCATAGGACTGGAGCCAGTGTTAAGGTATCCCAAGGCTCCATCTAGTATTCACCACACCTACAGTAAGTAGGGCTCCCATGTTCTCCAGCCCTCCCTAACATCTGTGAGTGATGTTGTTAGCAATACGGCAACCTAGAAGATTAATTGTGACCAAGCAGCAGGATTAGGAGGGGATTTTTGTGGGCCAAGCAGGCCTGAAGGGGCCCAGGCTTGTGATCTTTCATGCAGACCAGGAAATGAGGCAAGCAGGGGGCACAACTCTATGGTGGTCCTGACGTGCATAAAGTTAGATCAGACAGCTCACACTTCCCTGCCTGAGTCATTCACTTCTTTTCTCATAAGAAGTGTCATAGACAGACTTTGTGTGTACAATGATAGGCAATATCAATTGCATCTCATTTGCTAATTTGCTAAATGGCAAAATTCAAAGATAATGAAAGATGTTTCAAAAATAGGATGGCTGGGTGGATATTTAGGTCCAGAATCTGTTTTGCTTGTCCTGTGGTATAAAAACCTGATTGATTTTCTTCACGTGTCAGGTGATAGCTGTCAGCTGTCGCTGAGTACACTGTGTCCATATTTTTTCGTTATTTTACTTCTTTCATTACCGTAGTTTTTGGACTATAAGTCGCTCCGGAGTATAAGTTGCAACAGTCAAAAAATGCATAATAAAGAAGAAAAACCATATATACAGTAAGTCACACTTTTTGGAAAACTTTATTTGATAAAATCCAAGACCAAGAACAGACATTTCATCTTGAAATGCAATTTAAAATAATAATGAATAAGAGAACAACAGGGTGAATAGGATAAAGGCCGGACGCGTTGTGTAAAAACGCCATCTTGTCGTGTAACCTATGTTCACACCAACGCTTTGCGGTTTTGTGAATTGTCCTCTTTAAACACACTGAGAAGAAAATGCAGACGGCATCAAACAATGATGTAATGAGGTCCAAGAACGGCTGCATTAAGAACAGGCGCCTCCGAAAAATATTTTTGATACATGAAACAGAATTTACGCGTCCGGTTTGTAAAGCCCTTAACATAACACATTCAGTTACATGACGCATAGACAACGAACTGAGTGCCTGGTATGTTCACATAATAGTTATTCAGATAACTATAGCATAACGGACATGCTAACAAGTTTACCAAACCATCAATCTCACTCATTGAATTCTTCATGCTCGCTGTCACTTCGAAACATCTCCGCCAACTCCAGATGTAAACGAAGCGCCGCTTCCTCTCCATCGCTTGTCATAAGATGCAGAGGAAGCTCCAATTATTCCGGTCTTTCTGAATCCCGACAGGATGGTTTCAGATGCCAGTGTGAAAAAAATGTGTAAATATAATAATGTGCTAATAATTTCACATATAAGTCGGTCCAGAGTATAGGTCGCACCCCCAGCCAAATTATGAAAAAAAGTGTGACTTATAGTCTGGAAAATACGGTAATTAGTCCATAAAAATATATCCCCAAAAGCAAGGGATTGATTGCTGATATTTATTAAGAGGTGTTGGCCATTTCAGAGGATGAGAGCAGCAGGTCTGTTGTCAAAACAATATTTTTTTTTCAAAAGCATAACTCTCCACCATACTTGTAGCAAGGCCTTTAAAATAGGTGTATTTTGTCTTTTTATTTTTTCCTTGGTATAATACGAGACACATGCTGGCCAGACCTTAATGCCTCTCAGAGATGCTATCTGAAAGCACATTATGTGATCGTTTTCAGTTCACACTGCTCTCTTTGCCGATGAAGAATATGGTTCCATTTAACAGTGCAGGCCATTCCATTTCTCAAGGTTATGCATGGGCATGTAGAGGAACAACAATAAAAGTGGGAAAAATGCAGCTCCAAACCATCTCTAATATGTATTTGTCAGTTGAGTCTCTTGCTATGATTAAAGGCCTAGTGAATTCCTTCCTGCAAGAAAGGAAAGTATTTCTGCAAAGGCATCAGATAATGCTGTGTCATGATAAACTGCCTACTCCACTAGCTAAAGGGCTAAGGGAAAAAGAGAATGTTTTGGACCTTGAAAGTGCACCAAAGAATAACAACACACAAACTCTTGACCCATGTGGGAATACCGTCTCATGACACGGAGGCCACTGTTTTCTCTTTGTCATGAACCAGCATTTGTCACACTTGTTTACCCTGAACTTCTGCCTATGCTCACAATCAATAGTTCATTCCCGTTTTGCAGCTAAGAATCTGTGCAAAGGATTTCACATTTCAGTTATGGGACAATAAATAAGTTAAACAAAGAGGATTATATGTAATGCAATTTGCATTCCCACTCTGTAGTGTAGAAAGGTTATTTCATGCCATTTCATAACCACCCCCACATTATTGTGGTGCATTTGCATGTTCAGAGCAAGCAACCCTTGGCAACTCCAAGGGGTCAGATTTGGGTGAATTTTAAGGTCATACTGTAAGTTAGTCATCTCATAGATTCCATAAAAAAGTTGTTTTGATCTCTGCGACATCAACGGTTTGTAGATTGTGTGCACACAGGGCCAGGTAGTTTTGGATAGCTTTCTATAGATTGTGCAAGTGTAGCACAGAGACACAGGAGGCCGCTGGCATAATTAACCATACAGCAACCCATACGCTGTGTCAGATAAGTGCATTAAAAGGAGTCAACTCTACAAACAGAATTTAAAGGTCTCGTCTACCTAGTGCTCATCTACTGTAGCAGCTCTATATGCATGGCTGATACCTAATTGACACTCAAAAAGATTAAGGGAGCAAACCCTTAGTCTTAACACCATGTGAATGGGTAAGTTAAGTAAAAAAGAAACATGTACAGTTGTTGTGAAGAGGGGAAATATATATATATACATATATATAATATTTTTTTTATATATATAGTCAGTTGTGCATCAAAAGAATGCAAACAGCTGGACGACGTAATGGTAGCAGGCCAGGGCTCCTATCGCAACTAGAGATTGATGAGGTACAACACAAATGCTACGGCAAGGGGGAGCCAGGATGACAGGTCAGGTGGGAGATTTCATCATCCCCACACTCCGAGATTGGGTACCAAGCCCCAATAATAACTACTAGTACACTGAACGGCAGAGCAGCTGACCTGAGAGATAAGATCAAGACTAAGAAGGAGAACTGGCCCCTTCGACGCTGACTACCAAGATAACGTGAAGAACCCTCAGAAAGTCTACTAGAAGATGTAAATGCAGCACTACGGACAATCCCAACCACAACAATCACTGAAACCAATCGGTTGTATACCATGGCAGCAGTGATCCTTGAGATGCTTGGCTATAAGATGAACAGTAACAGGGCAGCAGTGGCGCAGTAGATGGGTGCTCACCTTGCAACTGGAGGGTCTCTGGTTTGAGTCGCTGGTTTGAGTCGCTGGTTCG
>VOQJ01016705.1:22263-47342 GCA_015052665.1 Apistogramma diplotaenia | reverse complement strand
GAACCAGGCTCAGGTCAGCTGTTTGAATCTGCAGCTGGAAATGGAGCCTGTCCTCCAAAGAAAACGTAAACAGTAGTCGTTTTGGATTTGAGAAATAACGTCCAATATTTATGTTTTTGAGGGTTAAAAAAGCCACGAAAGTACGTGTAAATAACGTGTTCGGTTTTGTGTGGCTGATCGCCGAAAAGACGTGAATATGTACCCCTTATCCCTAACCATAACCACAGAGAAACAAACATAAAAGAGGTTAAAAGAGCTGAAAATGTAGTGGAATAAGGCCACAAAGACCCACGTCCGACATAAGCCGACAAAGAGCCACTTCCGGATACGACAAGCGAAGGCGGAAGTAGACGCGGTCATTTGAAAATATAGGTCGTATTTCAGCTGTGTAGAAACGACGGATGCGTACGTTTTGTTTGGAGAATATGTTGACTGATGCCCATGTTTCTCCTGAGGCATTCAACAGAGTGTGTGTGTGTGTGTGTTAGAAAGAAGTTAAGATACAGAAAGTACTTATGTGAATGAGTGAATGAGACCTGTTGTATAAAGAGCTTTGAGTGCTATATAAGAACTAGTCCATTTACCATTTACCACCAGCTTGTAAAGGAAGTATCACTGAATAAGTGTATAAAGCAAAGCTCAGCAAAAATCAGCACTGCTTTTTGATGGAATCCATTTTTTATTTTGGAGAGGTGTATGTGTGAGCATATAAAGGCATGCAGCATTTGTCTTCACTATGTTTTGTAATGTTTGTCGGCCACTGTTGATGATGAAAAGAACTGTGCATAAAGGCGGGGCTCTGAAGCCTGAAGAGTTGTAAACCTTGCACTAACTCTGCACCCTGCCTCTGAATTTAATTTTTATTTCATTTTGTTTAATTTCCTGAGCGGTGTGGGCCCTTTATATGATTCAGCACACGCTGAGGCTTGAGACAAAGTAAGGCCATGCATTAAAACAACATTGTGTTAGACTGAAACACAACACAAATAAACAGGAACTGAGGATACAGAGAAGTCTGAATGATACAGCAGGCCCAGAGTGAGTGGATCTGTTCTTGTGTGCCTTTTCCCTGCAAGTACTGTACCAGTCTCGGGTACCACAGCTGAAGATGGGATTGCAAGTTGGTGATGCTCCACTGCCAGCAATGACAGGTGCATCTACAGACCACAGGACGAGAGCTGAAACTACAAAATATTGTCAAAGCCTTCGCTGACAGAGTCCCATCAGAACAGAATACTTGCATAATGGAAACTAATGAATTTGCATACGCCAATGCATTAACAATCACAGAGACAGAGATGCAAGTTCAAGCCCTCCCTGAAGAAGAGAGCTGGAAGCTAACATCAAGAAAGTGTAAACTAAGATGCCCTAAAAAAAGTCACTGATCACAGAATAAATTATTTTAAGATATTCTTTACTTGGCTCCATAGTTCTTTTCAGTCTTCAGATCTCAGTGATTGACATTTGAATTGTGTAAAACGTCACACAGAGCTGGCGGCTGTGCGTGTCAGGCAACGTGAATTACAAATTACTTGATGAGGTAAAGATTTTTGCTTCTGGGAAAGGATTTCCGATGAGTCACCCAGAGATACAGTGAGGGACAAAGGCAAGTGGAAAACCTATGACAGAAGCAGCTCTCAAGCTACAGCACATGAAGGTCACACATACCTGGTCCGATGTGTGTGGGTGAATGTTCTTCATTACACTCTGTTTGTGGCCACCTTGTCCCAAAATGAAAAACGCTGTGAATGGCTCTGATTATTCTTCTGCTCACTGTAATGTGTGTAATTGCCGGTTGACAGTAACACACAGGGAAATAAAGTGGATTGTGCAGACTGTAATTTTAAGAGCTTGTGTGTACAATTTTCTGTTTTAGGTGCATGGACAAAGATATGCTTTTTGTACTCCCTTATTTAACACTGCATAATAGGCGACTCACAGGGTACATTTGTAATAATTGCCAATTCAAATGGAAAAGGAGAGCTAACAAAGAATTACTGCTTTCTTTAAGTGTGTTTACTCTTCATCTGAAGTGCACCAAAAGCATTTTTCTTTTTAGAAAATGATTTTGTCTTATCTATATAATCGTCCCCACTATTTATTTTCCTTTCATGCATCATGTACTGTATGTTGAGTAGTTTGTGCAGTTATTCTCAGTGCATCTTGGGTAGTCTTTCCTCCAGCTTTTTTTTTTCAGTGATTAGTGATGTTGGAAAGAGCAGAATGGCGATCAGTATCTGTTTTGACAACACACTGTTCCACTGTGTATCACTTATAAAAGTTGAGTGCAGTTTACTTTTCCACCAAAAGCTAAACTGAGCTAAACTGGCGGTCAGGAGTTGCAGTATTTGGACAAGAGGATGCTAAGGGGGAGCGTCCAAGATGGCGACGGGATCGGACGTGTAGTAATCGCTCTGCAGAGCAAATCCTGAGAAAGAAATTTATTTGGATCGACATTCATAAACTAAAGCATCTCTATAATCATCAAAGTTACTAAAGACTCTCAAGACAGCCATCACGTGTAAGTTTGCTTTTCCTCTAACAACTTTCATACTGCAAACATGTCCAAAGTCAATCCTAAAGCTACAGCTAACGCTAAAGCTAAAGTTCTTCTCTCGCACGACTACTGTGCACCCGAAGACATGGAGACGAGCGTTAAAGGCACTAAAAACATCCTAACCTCTCCAATGAAGTCTCCAGCACCCTTGAAAAAGGTTAAACCTGACGGAAATGTTACTGATGAAAACAATGCAGAGCAGGTGTCCAATGCTACTATTCTTGCTGCTGTCAACTCTCTTCAAAAGTTGATAATTGACCTCAGAGCCGTAAAACAACAAAACACACTGGCCATAACCAACCTCAACAAAGCAGTGGAATTCAACTCTGCTGAAATTCAAGAACAAAAAGAAAAATACAAGGGGCTGGAAAAAGAGGTAGTGCACCTGAAGAAGGCAATCACAGTGTTGGAAAGGAAGACATCAGAGCTGGAAATTAAAGCAGGGGAACTAGAACGCTACAAAAGAAGATGGAACTTAAGATTAAATGGTCTTAAGGAAGAAAAAGGAGAAAACACCCGCGATGCTGTTGTTAATATCATTCAACAAATCACTCCACACTGGACAGACAGGATGGATTTTATTCTGGACTCCGTGCACCGACTCGGCTCAAACACCACCATTCATCCCCGACAGATCATCATGCAGTTCACCGGGAGGATCTACAGAGATGAACTTTGGCGGGCAACAAAAAAACCACCCTGTTTGCAGAGAGTTCCATATTCGTTTTGCAGAAGATCTCACCAAAGAAGATAGAGAGGCAAGAATGGCTGTCTGGCCTAAAGTAGAACAAGCAAGGAAAGAAGGACATAAGACTATGTTCCGAGGTCCCTTTGCTTTCATCAATGGTCAGAGAGTTACACCATAATGCAATGGTCCTACACAAACAGGTTTCAACAAAACAGTATACTCAGGTTTGGCTACTGCAGTTCTGTTTTTGTGTAGCAACCTCGTAAAGAGAGAATAGAGTAAGGAGAGGAAGGAAAGGGTGATTTTTTGTTTGTTTTGTTTACTTCAGATCACTAAATCTTGTTCTGTGTTTATGTTCCAACTCAAGAATGGCATCTCCCTTTTATCTGTTAATGCAAGGGGCCTAAGAGACTTAACAAAAAGAAAAAGCATTTTTTTATTCTGTAAGGGGAAAAAAGCCAATTTTATTTTTTTACAAGAAACACATTCTAAGAATGAAGATGTTTTATTCTGGTCTCAACAATGGGGAGATAAAGCTTATTTTAGTCATGGTTCTTCAAGGTCAGCAGGGGTTGCTATTCTCCTCAAAGGTTTTCAGGGTCACATTGAACTAAATATGGCAGACAAACATGGTCATTGGTTGATTCTCATCATAAGCATAGATCATCTGAAATTTATCCTAGTTAATATATATGGCTACAATAACATTAAAGAAAATGAAAGATTGTTAGTTCAGATAACTTCACTTCTAGAACAGCTTAAATTATCACATTCAACTAACAATATAATAATTGGTGGTGACCTCAACTTGGTCCAAGACGAATTTTTTGATAGATGTCCTCCCAAATTTTTTTCAAGTCATCCTAATCCCGTATTCAACAACTTCTGTGTTGAACTGAATCTAATTTATGCTTGGAGTCATCTTCACCAGATGGGTTCTCAATACTCTTGGTTCAGCCCAAATTATAATTTAAAATCCAGAATTGACCACTGGCTAATCTCAACCCATCTGCTGAGCTACCAAGAGAGTTCTAGTATTTCAGCAGCTCCACTAACGGACCCCTGTGTTATTTTCTTAGATATTAATTCTAAACCAGTAAGTAATTACTCAAACAAATATTGGAAATTCAATTCATGTCTTCTAAATAATGATGAATGTTGCCATGGTATTAGATCTCTAATTGAAGAAATTAAATCCTCCAAAGAACTCACATCTCCGGTCAAGCAATGGGAATTCCTCAAATACAAAATTCGTCAATATAGTATTTCCTTTAGTAAACGACTTAAAAAAGAATCTGAAAGAATTGAATTAGACATTATCATGCAGCTGAATACATACTGTAATAATCCACTCTTGAAGGAAGATGATAAACATAAAATACTTAACTTACAATCAAGCTTAGATAAAATTTATACTCAAAGAGCCAAAGGAGCATTTATTAGATCCAGAGCAAAGTGAATAGAAGAGGGAGAGAAAAATTCAGCATACTATTGTAATCTGGAAAAAAGAAGACAAGAGAAAAATAGCATTAGCTCCCTTCTGATAGATGATAGAGAGATCACAGATGAAAAATTTATATTTTCTGAAATCTTCAAATTCTATAGTCAGCTTTACAGGTCTAAATTCTCAGAAAAGGATTGTGATACCTTTTTAAAAGAGTTGGATCTAAATATTCCAAAGGTTGATGACAACTATAAACAAACCTGTGAAAGCCAATTAACCATTGATGAACTGGATGCTGTAATTGGCCGTCTTTCTCTTAACAAAGCCCCTGGCTCAGATGGTCTCACAGGAGACTTTTACAGACATTTTTGGACAGATTTAAGAGAATTGCTCCATCAGGTTTTCTCTGAAGTTTTTGAAACCTGTACACTCCCAACCACAATGAGACATGGGGTTATAATTTCCATCCCAAAACAGAATAAAGACCCCAGACTTATGGAAAACAGAAGACCCATCACTCTTAGGAATTCAGACTACAAACTGTTAACATATATTCTCGCCTCTCGTCTACAATCAGGAATCTCAAATCTTATTGCAGAGACACAATCAGGCTTTCTAAAAGGAAGGTCAATACACAATAACATAAGGCTTGTCATGGATATTATTGAATATAGAGATCAAATAGAGGATCACGGTTTTATACTCTTTTTGGACTTTTATAAAGCACTCGTTTATTTTCGCAACACTTGAACACTTTGGTTTTGGTATTAAATTTAGGAACATGATCAGTGGTCTTTATAAGAACATTGATAGTTGTGTCAATGGTTGTAGTCCAAGCTTTAATATTGATGTGGGAATCCCTCAAGGTTGCCCCATCTCACCCTACCTGTTCATTTTATCTGCTGAAATGCTAGCCATCTATATTAAAAACTGCAATGATATTCAAAAGTTGAATGTGCTAGGTACAAAAATCATTATCAGCCAACTGGCAGATGACACAACACTGTTTCTCAAAAATGAATCTCAAATCCCAATAAATATAGAAAAGATCCAAAAATTCTCTAAGGCTTCAGGTTTAACTTTAAATTTAAAAAAATGTGAACTCTTTGCGCTTCACGACTCACCATTAAAAGAAATTTGCCAAATTCCTATCAAATCAGAAATAAAATACTTGGGTATTCACCTTAGTAAGGACCCAAAAATGAGTCAGTCTATGAACATACAAAGTAAAATTAATGAATGTAAAGCTAAACTAAACATTTGGCTACAAAGAGATTTATCAATCTTAGGTCGAATATATCTGACCAAAATGGAAAGTTTGTCAAGGTGTATATTCCCAATGTACTCTAATGCCATTCCAAACCAAATGATAAAATCTATCAATCAAATAAATCGAAACTTTATCTGGAGAAACAGGCCACATTATCTGAAAAAAGGCCATATGGTGAAAGAAGCTTGTGATGGAGGGCTGAAGGTGATTGATATTGATTGTCTCAATGGGACCTTGAAGGTGAACTGGCTGAAATCCTGGATCAGACATCAGAGCTCATTCTGGTGCTGTATTCCAAACCACTTATTCAACAAAGTTGGTGGCTTAAGTCTTTTGCTCGTCTCTGATTTTGATGTAAACAAGATTCCTGTTTCATTGTCAGAATTTCATAAACAGGTGTTATTAAACTGGAAAATGATATATGTTCATAACTACTCACCCCACTCTATTATCATATGGAACAACAGATATATACTGCACCGTAACAGATCATTATTCTACAAAGACTGGTTTGAGAAAAATATATGGTCCATAGCTGACTTAATGGATGACAATGGTAACCTTTTGGATTATGAACAATTCTGTACAAAGCACAGCTTCAACCCCTCTGTACTAGACTTTATCAGATTACATAATGCACTGCCCCGGGAATTTGTGTCTCTTATGAAAAATATAATTACCTATCAAAAATTACAACCACAACTGCCCTCGCTGTCAATCCAGGGAACTCTAATTCTGGACAGGAAATACAAAAACTTTTGTATTAGAAAATGTTTTACTGAAAAGTTATTCCCTGGTAGCCAAAATAAAAATGGTATTTTGAATAAGTTTGACAAGTTATCAATTGCCAAAATGAGAACTATGTATCTTGCTTTCCCCATACCCCCAAAAGCAAAAGAGACACACTTTAAAATTATGAATAACATCTACCCATCTAAAGAATTACTCAGGTTACGCTTTAATATTGAAGATAATATTTGTACGTTTTGCGAGAAAGATATTGAAACCACTGACCATATATTCTTCTCATGTGACAAAGTTTATTGTTTTTGAATGGAAGTTCAAGCATGGTTAAAAGGAAAATTTCCATCATCACCAGTCTTTCTGTCAAGAGATGATATAACATTTGGTTTAATCTTAGGAAATAAAAATGAAGAAATTTGTGTCAATGTTATTTTATGTTTGGCCAAGTTCTTCATACACAAAAACAGAATACAAAAGTGTCCCCCCATTTTCAATTTTTTTAAGAATGAATTTGAATTATATAAGAAGTCGTTGAAACTCACAAAATTTCCCAAAAACCAAAGACTGTACTCTCTTATGAATGATACTCCTGCCAATTCATTGAGTTAACTACATATTATGTACCCCTGGCTATGTGTTTCTCTTTTTCTTCCCCGTTTGATTTTAGCTTCTTTAGCCTTCTTTCCTTCTGTTCTGTAGTTATTTGTTTGTTTGTTTTTTGCAGATAGGTCTCTAACTGAAGCTGTGCAAGATCTTAATTGTTAAGCTATATTTGATATTGTTAATTTGTACATTTTGTCCAATAAAATATATTTAAAAAAAAAGAGGATGCTAAGCTACCAGTTGAGGCTATTAACTTTGTTTTGCAAGCTGCAGCCATATAACTCCAAATAACTACAAACCAAATAACTCCATTAAAAATTCTCTAAAAGGCACCAATAGCACAAACACCACTGAAAGATCCAGTTCTGGCAGCCAACTATCAGATACAGCTCAGTCCATCAAAGCAATTATAGCTCCAACTTTAAGCCCCAGCAGTGTCCAAATTGATTAGTCATAAAAAGATCCCCCCACCCTATCGTTCCTATGAAGGGGGAAACTATCCATAGAGGTCCAAAAGCATCTTTATTGCTCTAAACTTCCTTTTTGATGGTGTTTAGTTGGGCATTTTAGCATGGGAGTCTATGAGGATTGTCAAAGCAAACAACACACTGACACTCAATATTGAATACACGCCTCGATATTCATTAATGGCCAAAATGATTGTGCTTTAGTCATAATCAGTGCTGATGATAACTCATAGCTGAAACACAGTCATCTGGCACATTTATTTATATTAAAGCCAAAATAGTGACATGTGCACACAGTCACTGGCAGTTATATTTCTTGCTCATTACTAGATATTAAGAAGCGTATTATTTTTTTTACATGTTTAGGATTCAGAGGTGCTTGCACTGCTATTGTGTAATCTATGATTTGCTTTTGGAGCCAGCCCCAATTGGCCATTAAAGGAAGTGCAGTTTTGGGGACTCCACCCTCCACTGTTCTCAGGTTTTATTTGTTAGAAGCTTCTTGCTTCTTATTTCTGGATTCATGTCTCTTTTTGTATAATGTGCTGCAATATTAAGACGTTATAATAATTTTTACTGCTTTAGTCTCTCTGATGCAACTAAAGCAGTGCAGCACTTATAAAACAGTTTTAAAGATGCTTTGCACACCTTCATACTGAATGCAGTGTGCTCGATTCGTTTTGCTCCTCAGGGAAAAAGCAGTTGTAGTTGTAATGACTCTTCTTTAACTGATGCCAACACTGCAAGAAAGTAAGTCTATCATCACTGTCTCAGAGGGGGTTAAGGCATCAGTATGCCTCATATTGTCGAACACTGTCTGAAACTGTCAATGCAAAATGCTTTTAATGGGCTCACAGATGAACTTTCTCTAAAGAATAATGGTGTAAACGGCTCAAGCTGCTAAGTCTTGTTACACTTTACCACTGCAACACCACGTGTGAGTGCACCTCTGAAGTCGAGGAAAACGAGACAGAAGGAGACTCAGAACATGTGCATGTGGGCAGCACTGTGGAACTGCTTTGTGTGTGTGTGTGTGTGTCTGTGTGATTTTATATAACACTTGGTTGCCTATTCAGCATCAAGAATTATCTGTTCTCAGCCAGACCGCCTCTTCCACACTCTCAGTTTCTTGCAGATCACATCTTTCTCTTCGCGTCGCAGTAAGATAAATATTTTTCGCCTTCACTTCCATCTCTATATGCTCTTATGCTTGTCATATGCCATTTTCCATATGCTTTCAGATACAAACAAATGAACGTACAATTGCAGGCATTGCATTTGTTTGTGTACACTACTGCATAGAACATAAAGATAAAAGATACTACCAGATAACTGCTCTGTTGTTGTCTACCAAATGCTACCTCCTTCATTCCACTCTGGATGTGTATTCTTGGTTTTGTTTGACATAATTGTTATTTATTTGTTTATTATGCACACCATCTGGGGATCCAGAAGACAGATGTTAAAGCAATTCTCTTTGATACTGATCATGTAACTCAGAATCAAAATACTTTATTAATTTCAGGGGCTTAATAAAGCAATAAATACTTTCCGATGCAGTTTGTGGGGCAGAAAACTGTGGAAAACTGCCATATTCAAATGAGCGCTCTCTGAGAGCCAGCCACATCCTGATCAAACAGACTGCAAAATGATCCAAACTCTCATTGATTTACATCAATCAAGAGGTTCTTGCAACATTAATTTAATGCAAATCACTTTAATTTGCAGTTTAGAATTTCGGGTAGTCAACTTTAGCCTTCAACAGGCACCCACAGCTTTATTCCTGTGCTACATATTTATGCTTCCGTCTATTACAAATACAGCAACACTGGCATCACTGTCAGCGATGCCCCTCTCCTGTTCACAGATGTGCTCAGGGCTGTCCTTGGAGATTTCCCTGTGCAAACAAAGCTCTCTTCTCCCTGCGACTCTTTCTGTTTCCACCCCCTCTGCCTCCATCCATCTCAGCTGCTCTCTCTCCCCCCACAATTTCACACCAATGAGCATGCCGCATGTAGCTCCCACTCACTGGCATCAGAAACACTAGATATCTTCAGTCCTGAGCGGTACAGTTTCACACAAATACACACCAGCATTGGCTAGACGGAGGCTGCGTTCTGCCAAAAGGCACGTTGGGGATAGGCAGTTATAAAAAAGAAGGGGGAGAAAGAGTCCAGCTGCTCTCTCACACCGGACTCAAGGTAAAGGATCCATATTCATTTATCGGGTGACAGAGTGTTATGTAATTCTGGTGTGGACACTGAGCTCCAGGCATTATGTGGGTCTTTGTTATTCCTAATGGTTCACAGCACGGATTATTATGTGTAGCTTTGAATGGAGGCTTACTGGAAAATCAGGGAAAACACTGTTGATTAAGTGATGTGACGTCTTTGAGGCTAATATTGGAAACAGTAATGAAACTATTACTGGAGAGTAATTCAAGCTATGAACACGAGTGTCATGCAGCTAATTTTAAGGACTGTTTGTGTGCACTTGCAAGTCTGAATGTCTTCTTAAGTGTCTGCTTACTTACACGTGCTTTCAATTCCGTTTCCTGTGAGAACTGCTGGAAACCAGTTCACACCTTCCCACATTCCCTGCCTTCATTCTGGTGGCTCTGAGGGCTTTTCAGTCCAGTAAATGCCACTCAGCAGTGCTATCAAAGACAGAGAAGGGTTTTGAAGTCTGCACAAGTGGCACTTTTCCGAGACTATTATATTTCATCACTCCTTCTAATCCTTCTTAGCCCTGTCCTGCCAGGCATTAACAGTATTACTTAATGGGTCAGTTATCCTAAAATGCTAAATTGCTTTTTACATTTTTCTTTCACTTTACTCTGTGACTTTTTTTGTCATCCATGTAGTTTTACTTGCACTTTACAAAGAAACCCTTTCAGAAGCAAGGGTCACATCCTGTCTGTGGAGGTCTTAAGACTGTGGGTGGGCATCGGCAGGGTAAATGTATAGCCTGTAAATAAAAGATGGCGATGACTACTGCGCAGTCACCTGTTTGTTTGCAAAGACCTGTTTTGAAGCCTCAAGCTGAGCATTTTCATAGTCCCCCTGTAGCTTTTTGAACCTAGGAACCTCACAAGGCAGGTCTGCCATAAAGTATATCCTCCTTTATCATTCTTCTGAAGACAAATAACTATATCTAGTAAAATTCAAAACTTATGATAGAGACACTAAATTCATCAGAACAGTGTTTACGGAAGACATGGATCAAGGGCACAGACGGTAGTTTTCCCATAGACTTCCATACAACTGAACATTTTTTGCAGCCACAAGTTCCCCTCCCCCCACCCCACCCACCCACCACCACCACAACCCGTTTGCCATTAGAAAGAATGCATTTTAAAGCACTTGTGGATTCGCTTCACTTTTTTGAAATTACGTTTAAGTTAATTAAGTAAATGAAGTAGTTTTGTGTATAGTCAACTTTTATCCTTGAATACTGGAAGCAGGAGAAAATATCTAGCTTGGTTCTGTCAATACTGACAATTCATCTACTAGCACTTCTAAAGCTCACTTACTTACACTTTATATCTAACCAAGTTTAAATTAGTCATTTTTAAAACACTGCAAGAAAGGTCATTTTCCCCCAAAACATGCCTTTGTTTCAATAAATCTGTTTATCCCGTGCACATACAGAAAAGTAGAGTCTGTGAGACTGCGCACATGTTCATTTGGACATTTTGTTTTGGTTACCTGGTTGTGTTGACAAAGCTTATTCCAGAAGCGTCCCTGTGCACCAGTGGTTCAATGTGAACATTATGCAATGTACCCAGTTCAATTCCAGAGAGGGATTCTTGTTGTGTTCATTTTCTCTGGCCTCTATCCTCATGTTCTTTCTCCGTCCCAGCTGTCAGTTGTCACAAAAAAAAAAAAACATAATCCCTTGGCATTACATTTCCCACAAAAGACTATTTTATTTCTAACACATTAGTTGCACGTCAATGCACGTTTAGCAGTCCCTGATATTGCTTCTTCAAACAAAATACAATCGATGCAGGACATGTTATCAGATCTTTTTTTATATAGTACAAGAAAATTATATTTTGTTTTTAATTAACATTGTCACCACATGTAGTAGTTCAAATCAAAGAGGAAGTGCAGGACAGCAGCTCAGGAATAGAAGCCGATGCATTCTTGTTACATTCGTCTGAAAACAGGGTTTTAAATCCCGCTGAAATGAAATGCTTTTAGCAGACACAACGTCAGGCCTTGGAGTGAATCTGCTTTTCTGCAAAGCTCTGGAACAAACTGATTACATAAATGACTGAAGGCAGGCTGAGTACAAAGGGACATGCTTACAGTCTGTAGTACTGAGCAGTTAAAGCTTAACGGAACAAAGCATTTGGGCATTTAGGTCAGCGAGCCCAGGTACAAAACACCAGGATAGCCTACTGTACATCACATCAGAAGCTGGTGAGAGTCACCGGTTGCATGCGTCAGTGGCTTCCCAATATTCATATTGTTAGCGGTCACGTGTTAGCCGTGTTTCTTTTCTTCATTCAGCCACAGAAATAACTTCCAGATTACTGTTATTTGTCAGTGCTGAATTCTTACTGTTCTTATCTTTACCCCAGCAAGCCAAATTTAGCACGGCCTTAAAAAAAAACTCATTCAGCCCAGTCACAACTCATCATTTTCAGATTTAGCCCACAGGAGATGACAAGCTCTAATTTTATCACCAAGCAAAATGTTCTCCACAAGCTAATGCAAGTCATTGCTGTGCCCTTATCATCCTGAACATGCGTGTGCTTTTAATAGTCCTGCGCAGCCAGTGACAAGCAGATTCTCTTGAGTGTAATCTGACATAGCTCTGAGATAAAAACTTGGCCAAAGACTGAGCAGCCTTGTTTTCCCTCCCGTTACACCCGAGGTGAGTGACAATGGTACACAGTAAAATCAGCAGAGGAAATTTTACTCAAATTGAAAAAATTTTTACTCTAAAAAAGACAACATTAGGTCCCAGTCTAAATAGAGTAAAATTTACTCTTATGCCAGAGTTGAACTTTCAGAGTAAAATGTACTCTAATTTGTGCAAATATTTTACTCCACATGATGATAATTTACTCAGTGCAGTGTAAAAAAAAACCTACTCTGGCAAGGTTTTACTCCAAGTAGAACAGAATTTACTCTGATTGGAACTGAATTCTAATCTAAATAGGGATGAATTTTACTCTGACTAAAAAACACTTACTCACAAGGGAGCCAAAATTTACTCCAAATAGTGTCACTTTTTGCTCTAAATAATAATAAAAAAAATTTTCAATAAGTTGATTTTTATTCCATAAAGTATGAAAATGTAACTCACTATGTAATTGAATTATAGTCAATATACACTCCTAGGTTTTTAAAGGTACAATAAATAGATCAGAAATCAGTACTTTGGTCACTTGAGAACTGCATGAAGTGAAAGCAAAGATGTGCAACACATTAATAACATGCAGAATGTAAGAATATCAAGAGGCATGACATACAGTAGTAAGTGTGAGTACCTCAAATATCAAGTTCAGCAACGGTGAGTTAAACCTGAAAGCTAATCATTCTGACACCTGCTGAGGTTGATTTTGGTACCAAAGAAGAACAAGTTAAAGTTAAAGGTAAACACTTTTTAAATAAATAATCAAATCAAATTATTGCAACTGTAATGTGAAATAATAAATAACTGTAGTTACAAAGGCAAAGACTGCCACAGACAATTATCACCAAACTCTGCATTAGGTGGCTAGTTGCTAACATTCACTGTAAGCTAAACTTACAAACTTGTTGAATCCATAATAAGCACCTAATTGACCAATAATGATCAGCGCTGCTTCAACTATTCACATTTTCCTCATGTACAATGTACACCAGTCAAAATAGTTTTGCATAGTAGCGAATCAGTTTAGTGAGCTGCACTGCTCTAATATTATCTACTATTAGTTTGTACTTATAGGTCTTTAAGAGTATAAAATATATTTAATGGCTTTCCAACAGGAATAAATGGATGCTGTAAAAACAAACCATCCAATAAACAAAATGTTTGTTTACAGTTATGTACAATTATAGTGACAAGTGTCAATGAGCAAATATAGCAATTTGCCATTTTGACATTAGGAGACGAGGGTCCATATAATGATTTCCCAGTATTCACAGGGGAGCCACAAAATATCCATGTAACATACTTCATATCTGCCATGTTTATTAATGGAAATCTGAAAAACAGTGGTTGAACACTTGGTAAAATGGGAGTAATAGTTTATTAAAGTCATTACTTTGTTTGCATATTTACTTGTATTTTCTTTTCTAAATTTCATGGGTCTTCATTTTTATTGGAACTTTATTATTATTTTATTACAATTTGGACAATCTGACAATTTGTGTGAAGGAAGAGTGACAAAATAATAATCACTCTCTAATATGAACCACTGTGTTTATTTCCACTCTGCACATGACAATTAAACTTCTAAGCTTCTAATACTGATCCAAAATCTCTCTTTCACCTTGATGCAAAATATGTATCAACGTAGTATTTTTTGTCTGTTTGTCCTCATTTTAGCCATGGTGTTACTGACATACAATATCTCCTTTGTCAGGGAGTCCTGCTCAACACTCTAAGTGTAAATACCTGATTGGCTTTACCACGCTTCTGTAATGAAAGAATGGCCCGCCTTTGAAGCACTTATGATGGCATTGAAAAGCCTCAGCAACCCCACTGTCCTAATTTTTTTTATTGTTATTGTTTCTTGATTGAACTGTGCCTTTATTTAACTGCAAAGTTAGACAGTTAGGAGACTCCACGCTGGTGGTGCTTTGTTCCAGTCCTCAGCCACACTTGAACAAATAACCCCTGCATGACCAGATGGATGGATGCAACATGCATGCCGTTAAATATTTGTTTGATGTGAAATGCATAGTAGCAGTCGTTGAGTAGATTTGTTTCCAGATCCCAAACAAACTGCAATAACAGATAATGTACTGCACCCTTATATGGCCGTGCTGTAGATTGGTATTCTTTCTGAGATTAAGTTATAATCCACTGGAGCTTGTGAAGTGGACAGAGATTATGTTTCCACACAATAAACAGATAAAAAGAAGCCTGCAGCGGGGGAGTGACAATAATCTAACCGTACACGAATTAACCTTTTTGTGTAGAAGGAAGATGAAAATAGTAACAGGGTGTTATGTGCTGAAAAGCCCAAGGGCAGGTTTTATCCCAGGTTGACTCGTGAAGTGAGTAATGAGCTCAGGTGTTCTCATGACAGACCTCAGAGCACCGAGGAACAGTGGAGTTACAGAACATGATTCATCAGATGAAAGTTTGAAATCTCTAACTAGTATTATAGTAATATGTCTCTGAGACCATTGCTTGTTTTATTTTCTTGTTGAGCTACCTTGCAGTTCTGACCTCAGGAAGAAAGATGTGGCAGTGAAGCCATGATGTTTGTGGCTCCAGACGTATCCACAGCCGAGTGGCAGCCAACAGTTTCTCACGGCGGTGCGTGTTGTGGATTGTTCTGTCCTGAGACCAGCAATAAACCCAAAATATGGCCTGATTTCTCCTTCTGCTGTTGCTAAAAGTGGCAACACATGAGACGGTCTGACACATACTTCTGACTCTGGGCACTCGGTTTTCCGCTTTCATGGCCAAGTGTACACAAATGCACACAAGCAAAGGCACAAGTGCAAGACCACAGTTGTTCTCTTCGACTCAAGCCTCAAATCTGACAAGTTTGCAGAAGAGAGGAAAGGACTTGCCAAAACTGAACTGCTGAGCAGTCACCCTTATAACTTGTCATCTGAGTCACAGTGCATCTTAATTAGCCTGAAAACACCAAATACTGGCTTGTAGAATGAATAGAGAGCAAAGCTAGACAATCGGTTGCACTTTAATGGTGACATTTGGCTGCAGTCAATTCACAATCAAGTACTTTCTTTCACTCTGTATTGTAAACACAAGTATAGTATTAGCATCATGGTGGTATTTTACCTTCTATCCATGTACTCTGTGTAAAAGACTACTTGAAGATCCCCATTCAATATATGCTACTTAGGTCAGAGGAACCTGCTGATTCCTAAAAGAGTATTTTTTAACAAGAAGCCAATCAAGGCTGCACAGTGCCACAGAAGCAAATCACCCAACATGCATCAGCGGTGCTGCACAGATAACACAAGCAGCTGTATTCTTTCTTTAATGAGCGTGAATAGCAGAGAGAATAAGGCTGACAGTGAGTGAGTGGAGTAATTAACCAGCTCATGGATTCATTAATTACGGCATGTGTGGATGCCAGTTACTGTCTGGATTTGTAGGGGTGCTGGGAAGCAATCAAATGATATTGTGATGTTGGAATGCTGAGAGCAAAAATAAGAATATTTCAAAGTGCATTAAAACAGAGTGAAAGGAATAAGAGCTGAAATAAAATTGTATAAATACTATATATTAATACAAAACGTGTGTATTTTAAACATTTTTCTTATTATTTTTCTGATTATTAGTAACATTGTTACCAACACAGAAAAATCATCTTTTAATTAATCCCTATATTATACTATACTGAATATGAACACTCATGTTAGCCTTGTTATTTTATGTTTAACTGAAAACAACAGATTGAGCCGAGGACCAAAAAACTGTCTGTATTATATAATTTACAAAAATAGAAGTACTGTACAGCAAATGGTAACTTTGCACATGAACCGTTCGGGAACAAGCTTAACGAGCCTCGTGTCCTCAGTAATTAGTTTAAGCGTTTCCCTCATGATGTAAGTTTTTATTTTATTTTCTTCAGAGAGAATTTTACTGACATCTCTTGATTGATTTTGAAGGACATGGCACACAATGTGAGTCCACCCAAGCACTGGGAACTAACCTGTACCCCCACACACAGTGGGCCGAATTTGTTTGGGAAATGTCCACTTTTTTGGGTTGGCTTATGTGATGAATTTGTTTTCTAGTCTCTCTTTTTTATTTTGAACTTTTCCTTTTTTTTAAAAAAGAAAAATAAAGGGGGGGGGGGTTGATTTTTGCAGTGTGTACTAAACACTACCTGTCCATGGGGTCAGACATGGAGACCTGTCAGCACTCTGGTTGGCTAAGCAGTCAAGTATGGATGGATGGATTGATTACTTTGAGGAGGTGATACAATATGAAAGGAAAATGATAAACTCATTATATAGTACATTTAAAAACAGGCTTTGGAAGCAGAATTATTTCATGCAACATTAAAACAAAAATCCTTTAGTGTGATGAAGTGCTAAAACAGTAGGACATGTGCTGCGAAATGGTCTCAGGAGTAGGAAGAAAACGTAAGAGCAACGTATAAAACTTTAACTTGACAGGCTGCTATTTTTACTTTCACTCAACAGGAACAAGAACAGGGATGTGACCTGCGCATAAGATTATCGTCTCTCAACTTGAGAGATGACCTGACACACGTGCCCTCTGCTGTTAACGTCAACGCGACGTCACAGCCGACATATTCACCAGGGCATCATATGTACTGCACGCAGTCGTGCTGTGTTTGGAATAGTAGATGTTTAATCTATACTGTCCACTTATTAGTACCAAGGATATGCATTTTACCAGTATATACAGCTGTGCATTAAATCTAATTTATTTCTTTTAAAACCTATCTTCTGCACGTATGTTAATACTGCACACATGCACTGCATATAAGCGCAGAGCGTCACTTGTCAGCATGCAAAAATGAGGACATGGAGAGACATCTCAAAAACCTGCATTGCACCAAGTTAGGTAACATCAAAGAATATTCATACACACGCGCACACGGAGACACAACTTTCATGATCTACATTTTAACATCTTAATCCACCAACCCCACCAGGCATCTCACGTACTGGAAGTCTAGCTGATGCTTTCTGTACTTTTAGATTCATGAGGCGTACTTGTGTGTATCTGAGGCATTCGAGTGCTGTTGCTGTTTTTAGTCTCCTTCCTCCAGGAGCCAGCCTTGCTGCATGGATGAATAGAACATGCACTGCTTCCTCCTGACTACCCGGATTTGTCAGGGGTTTTTATAAATAGCTCAGTGGTAGCAGCAGCACGTGTCCGCATCATACTGCAGATGAAGAATGAACCTCCGTACAGCCGTGGACATACAGATTTGTCTAAACAAAGAAGGAGAGATGGGGAGGGAAGGCATAATAGTGGGAGGATGGCATCTGTTCCCTTGTTACCGACAGTTTGTCACTCAGCAGACAAGCTTATCAATATGTGTTTCTTCTAATCATATTGCTTTGATGGCCTCCACCTGCTAAAAATGCCAGCAAAACAAAACAAATTTGACCATAATACATGGTTTCTGTTTCCTCTACTAGTGGGTGAAAACTGCTGTCCAATGTGGCAGTATTTCATATTTAAATGCTCATGAATTAGTGTCAAACATGAATTCATGACCAGATGTGATAAATTTTAAACACTATTTGCAGTCTAAAGGCAATATATTTGATGCATTATGCAATCTGTGTGAAATGACCTTTAATTTTCACTCATTACTCATAAAGGGGATGCTTGAATGACTGTTGTGTTTTGCAGCTTAAAAGCACAGCTTGATTACTGGAAAAGAAATACATCAACAAAGGCGAGGCCAAGCAAACAGGGTTTTTTTTCTCAATATGTCGAATGGACTTCTTTATAGGAAGAAACTAGAAATATATATGTATATTCTTTATTTTCAATTTCGTTTTTTGAAGCTCTACAGCTCAAAACAGCCTTGGATCACTCCTCATCATCATGTTTGATTGCAATTCACAATCCAGAAAATGAGCAAGCTAGGCAGCAGAGCAGAACAAATACTACAAAAGCTCGGAGGTCGGAGTTCATTTGCCGAATGAGAGACCTATTGAAGAATTGGCTGATCATGTTTGGCAAATAAAGTATTTTCCAAGGAGTGAATTATAAACAGACTCATTATATTGTTGACAAAATAAGAGGCAACGTTATGCAGTTTAATATCACAAGTCAAGATTAAAATGAAATAAAAATGACATTGTTGTTACAGTGCAGTAAATCATATGAATAAGTAGTCCCAAACTGGATTTAATAAAAGATAGTACCAGATACAAATGCATTATGCCTTCAATTGATCTGGAAAATGAAGCAGACATGAAAATATGGGAACAAGAAAATAAATCGACATTGATGGGTTAGATTATTGGTGTGTCCTGCCCTTTGACCCCGCCCTGCCCCTCGATTCCCCACCTGTACTATCCAGTGTATAATTGTGGTTGGCTCTGGTGTCACACCTACCCTTCGCCTCAGAAAGTCATCAGCAGTTATTTTATAATGTTCCCGACTACTGACGTACAATTCCACCCTCACTGGTGATCTTTAGTTAACTCAAAGTCTATACATAGTCTGCCATGCTTAAAATATCCCTGCCTATTATTTTAGCAGTGCTCTCTGAAAATGATTTTTCATTACTGCGCGTGTGTTAAGTGCACCTTGAGATTATGACTCATATAGATGACACATAGGCTGCCTTTCTAGTCCAGTGGATTTGATTTATGCATAACATCTGATGTATAACGTGGGCGTTTCTACAGTGCATCTGAAACTACCTGCCGACAGCCTTTGGAGAGTTACGCTTGGTGGGTAGGAAAAGGTTTTGACAGAACATTACCTCTTAACTGAAACCCAAACAAATATCTGTCAGCGCACAACATTGCAGGTTTCATTGATGGTTTCGTAACCTCAGATTCTCGTCTGTGAATACAGATTTGCTTCACTGACTTACCTCTTGCACCTAATGCCAATGCAGAGTGCTAAACAATTTTGATTAAATATCAATAGTGCAAACCGCATGCATTAGTGTGGCCCAAACATAAGTGCACATACGCGCTCTTACACGCATGCAACACCTCGAGACACTCTGTCATAGATAAAGAACACAAAGTGAAATTTTGAAGAGCTTTGGAATTCATGAGGTGGACGAAGCCCATTATTTCCAGCAATTGGATTTCGGTTAGTTAATGAACAGTACATTTCATGCAATGTTCCCAATTCAAGGTCCAAACATCAAAACAATCTATTGCTCCGACTCCCCTGCTGCACTGAGATCATTCAAGAGAATAATTATAAATATAAAAAAGAATAATTGTTAAAATAATAGCTTTTTATGCTGGGTGGAGGAAGGATAGATGAGCAGACAGACACAAAAGTTGTTTTTGTCATTTTGAAGCTCATCAGTGTCTAATAGAACAGCCTACTCTGGAAATGTTTGCATAACAAGTCTATCACAAAAGCCAAAGAAAGATGTGTGATGTGGATGTAACACTGCAACAAAGTAAGACTCTAGTTTTTAACAGTCTGTACCCCAATGTGTGAGGTACAGCCTGCAGCCATTTGACTTAGATAAGCTCAAAGGCTGGAAGCAAGTAAAGAATGATCTTATTTGGGTCGTACTACAGATAAAACAAAAGTATTGTTTTTATTTAGTAAACTGTCAGTAGACTATATGGACAAAAGTACTGGACTCCACCTCTTAATGTTAAAATGCATTTGTTTTCAGTCACACAGGTGCCACAAGTGTATAGAATCAAGTGTCCAGCCATGCAGTCAATCCTGACAAACGTGTGAAAGAAACGGTTGTTTTAAAGATGTCACTGAATTCTAGTATGATACTGTAAGAGGATGCCACTGTTGCAACACATCAGTCTATCAGTCCCGTCCTTGATGTTTCATGGTCAAATGTTCATCCATCCATTCTCATCCATGTATCCTGTTCAGGCTCGCGAGTGGGCTGGAGATTGTCCCAGCTGACATAAGGCGAGAGGCAGGGTGCACCCTGTACAGGCCGGCAGCCTGTCACAGGGTCAACACAGGGAGACAGACAACCATTCATACCTTTGGACAATTTAGAGTGACCAATTAACCTAACCCCAGTAAGTGCATGTCTTTGGACTGTGGGAGGAAACCCACACAGAACATGGGGAGAACATGCAAACTCCACACAGATGGCCAAGGTCGAATCGAACCCAAACCTTCCAGAGACAGCAGTGCTAACCACCATGCCACCATGCTGCTCTAGCACGGTACTGTAAGAGGATGTCACTGTTGCAACATATCAGTTTATGGAATTTCTTCCCTCCTAGATGTTTTATGGTCACATGTATGCGGTGTTATTGCAAAGTGGAAGTGTTTAGGAACCTTAGCAACTCAGTCACCTAGAGGCAAGTCACATAAATGTGGGGTCAACAAGTGCTCAGGTGTATAAATGTCACCAACACCCTCCAAACCTCCTCTGGCATTAACATCAGTGCAAAAACTGTGCACTGTGAAGTTCATGGCATGGGTTTCAATGGCAGAGTACCTTCTATATATATGTGGCCCATTATTTTTGTCCATAGCTGACTGACAATGAGGTGTTTACTTGGATGGCTTTCAGTTAACAGCTGTGCTTTGTCAAGAATTTCTTGCCCTTTTAATGTGTTTGAGAACATCAGTTATGTTGTGAAGTAGAGTTAGTATACAGTGAATAACCCTATTTGAGTAATGTTATAGTCCGCATTATGGCAAGAACTCAACTATGTAAAGAAAAATGAGAGTCCATCACTACTTTATGAAACAGAGTCAATCCAAAAGATTTTTACAAATTCTGAAAGTATCCTCAAGTCCAGTTGAAAAGACCATCAAACATTATGATGAAACTGGCTCTCATCAGGACCGGAAAGGAAGACCAAGAGTTTCCTCTGTTACACAGGATAAGTTCATCAGAGTTACCAGCCTCAGAAACCACAAGTTAACAGCACCCAGATAAGCGCTCAGCTAAATGCTTTACAGAGATCAAGTAGCACGCACATCTCATCGTCAGTTGTTCAGAGAAGACTTTATGGTCGAATTGCTGCAAAGAAGCCACTTTTAAGTAAGAACAACGGAAGGAAGAGAATGACTCGGGCCATGGAACACAAGGAATGGACATTAGACCAAATCTGGAAATCTGTCCTTCGGTCTGATGAGTCCAACTTTGAGATTTTTGGTTCCAAGCACCATGTCTTTGTAAGGTGCAGAAAATGTGAGCAGTCTACATGTGTAGTTTCCACCGTGAAGTATGGAGGAGGAAATGTGATGGTATGCTTTGCTGGTGACACTGTTGGTGATTTATTCAAAATCCAAAGCACACTCAACCAGCATGGCTACCACAGCATTCTGCAGAGACATGCCCTCCCATCAGGTTTGTGCTTAGTGGGACCATCATTTGTTTCTCAACAGGACAAAGACATCTCCAGGCTGTATACATTAAAGCCTGTTTGACCAAGAAAGAGGCTGATGGAGGGTTGTGTCAGATGACCTGGCCTCCACAATCACCTGATTTAAACCTATGGTTGGGATGATTTGGATGGCAGAGTGAAGCTAAAGCAGCCAACAAGTGCTCAGCACCTCTGAGAACTCGTTCAAGGCTGCTGGAAAACTGCTGCAGGTGATGACCTCATGGGTCTGATTGAGAGAACGCCAAGAATGCAAAGCTGTAATCAAAGGGAAAGGTGCCAATTTTGAAGAATCTAAAACATATTTTGGTTCAACACTTTCAAGTTTACTACATGATTCCCTATGTGTTGAAAGAATGAGAAGGTGACCTTTGACTGGTAGTGTAAATATATTATAATAAACTATCCACAATCTCAAAACATGAAAAAAGCCGAGATTCATAAAATTAATAGTACAATATTACTGACCAACTACATATTTTTTCTCAGTGATGACAGACATCACTGGGTTTGAATATACACTCACGCACCACAAACATTTCACAGTTAAAATCTAGTCAGAAGTATTAATGGAACAGTTTATTAAGTCAATGGTTTCCATTTTTTTCTGCTAAATAGACGTATTTTTATAGAAGTGCTTCGGCTTTGATGGTGCATATTTTGTAACCATGGCCCATCTGGAGTCACCCATGTGTCCCACAGGCAGAACAGTGACAAATTGTACATGGCAGCAGCACTGTACAAATGAGACAGGACAGACTGTGATGAAAGATGGAGATATGGTTTATTTCAGCATGGTCAAGTGTCCATGGGAGTGAAGTGAAGTTTTTTTCCATACACAATGGGTCTTTTAAAGGGTCCCTACATGGTGAAGGGACATCTGTTGGAAACACTAGCTGCTACAGCTGCACAAATACAATGGCACTCTTTTATGATTCATAAGGCTAGTAAAATTATAAAAGTAATTGATGCATTAACTTTTATTTTTCAGCCCTGCGTGAAAAACTCTGCATTACGGGGCCACACCAAAGCATGGAGGGAAGTTGGGTATCTGATGTTTGAAGCTCCATTCTGAAAAAAGCACAGTTATATGGAATTGGCTTGTTGCATATGGAGTTGCACCTGTTGTCCACGTCCAGTGTGGATTCAGTCTGTGTAATCTGTCTGCATGTTGTTTCTTTATGATCAACGTATGCAACTGGTCTTCCATTAACTTTTAAGGATTTATGCATACATCATTTAAAGGAAGAGCCCAAGACAAAATACACACCGTGGCAACAGCAAGAAGATAATGGCAATGTTCTTGATAGCAGTGGTGTTTCCTTGATGTTATAAGTGGGGTGGCACCGGGAAGACCAAGAACAGGCAATCCAGTGGGGCAGGGTGGAGGAGTGTTGTGAGGAGGATGGATTAAAATACTGGGCAAGATTTCCAAACACAGGTGCAGCCCTTTGCACTGGTATGGATGGTCTTAAAAGTATAAAAGTGGCACTGCACAAGAGAAATTCTTGCAAAGTAGCAAAAGAAGTATTCTGTAAGCAAAATCAAGGAGAAGTCATAATATGCAATGCATGGATGGCAGATGTGTTTTCTTTGTCATATGGTGTGTACAAAAGAAGAAAAAGTGGTGGAGAACATTATGTATTGTGTTCTTTTTCAGCAGGATTTGCACCATGAAGACCAGACTAGGTTGCCTGTCCCACAAATCTGACTCCTACAATGACTTTTCCGAGTTTCTGCCTCCCGCCCATGAGACCACAGCCAGGTGTCTGAAGTGAGTTTACCAAAAAAAAAACTGCCTTCCTGTGCTGGTTTTGTGTGACTGTAAACTTTTGAAGATTTTGAAACTCAATCTTCTGTTGTGTTGAATAATTTATAGAAGCCAGGCTCAGCAAACATAGTGCAATTGATTTTTTAGAATTGTCAGACCTTTTAAGGCTTCTTTTAATTTGAGGGGATAGCAATGTAATTCATCGGTCTCTGTTTGGGTAGCATGCTTGACATTTAACAGAGGAGATAACTTAAGTTGATTAGTGTCCTGCTATAATTAGTGTAATCTTACTGCTTCACTAAATGCACCTTAACTTAAAAACAGTGTTACATGCCTCAGATATCTGTACATAAATAAAAAACAGGTTCCAGTCTTCTAAAATAACCTGGATTACAATTAAACATAAAAATCAAGGTAATGACACAGTTGAAAGTTCTATCATTTTTTTAATTTTTTCTTTCTTTTGTATCAACTAAAGATAATCTGTAAAGACATACACAGCTTCAATACTGCATCAATATTAAACACAAAAGCAATCAGGCTGAAAAGTGCATTCTTGTATCCCTAAGTTACAAAATCCAGTTATTAAAAAATATATACGGGGAACAAAAAGTGCAAAACTGTTTCAATCAAAGAACAAAGAAACTTGAACAACGAAATGAACAACTGAACCAACTCATGAACATGTACGATTTACCAAATGTAAACACTGGAACATTTGTATTGTAACTGAACAAAAATTTTTTAAGACTTTGCTGTTTTGGTGGGAGTTTGTTCTCTTCCAGCCAAGCAGGACTTCTTGAATGAAGCCAAATGTGTTTTTCATGACTTTAGGATCGTCCAAATGTAAAGCACATGACAGGCCAAACAAGAGGCAAAGGGCCTCAGGTAGGTTCTGGTGATCATTCAGCTCAATGCCTCCCTCACTGATGATGGCAGTAGACACTGGGTGAAGGTGGAGCAGATTTGAGTTGCACATCTTGACATTCAGCAGTCAGCACCCCAACAGATACTTGTGGCCAGGACTCATCAGTGTCACTGTGATGAAACCAAACAAAAACAGGGACATGTTAGAAACTGTCAGTTTGAAACTGTCCTCATTTCCTCTCTCCTGCCGACGCTGCCTACCAGTGTTATGCATTAAAGAAATACTCAGGCGATTGACGAGCATGAGACACTGGTAAACACATTTCCCATAACTGTGTGTGGTCCTTCTAGATCAGGGGTGGCCAACCCGCGGCTCACGAGCCACATGCGGCTCTTTGCCCGGTTCTGTGTGGCTCTTATGTTCATATCGAAGTTTCGCTTCGCTGGAGTTCAAT
>VOQJ01016705.1:0-16879 GCA_015052665.1 Apistogramma diplotaenia | reverse complement strand
TGTAGGAGATACAATGCTTACCATGTTAGTTATCTTAATCCAGTCAAATGAAAATGGCTATTTTAATGTGTACTACACTGCTAAAACATTTACAGGAACATTTAGACAAGAAACATATCAAATCTCAATGAAAAAAAATGCTGGATATCAAGGATACCACATTGTTTGATGGGCTGATGGTCTCCAGAGGGCTGAATTAAAAAACAAAAATCAAAGAGAAAAAAATGATATACCAGGCTTGTCCGTTTTTTTCCAAAATTACATTGCAGCAAATCAAAATGGTACTCAGTGGCCCCCACATGCTTGTATTCAATTCAATTCAATTCAATTTAATTATATACTGTAGCACCAAAGCCTTGAGGCACTTTATATTGTAAGGTAAAGACCATAGAGAAAAACCAACAATCAAAACGGCCTCTTACGACCAAGCACCTGGCAACAGTAGAGAGGAAAAACTCCCCTTTAACAGGAAGAAACCTCGGGCACGGAGGGGCAGTAAACTGCTGCGACTGGTTGGGGCTGAGGAGAGAGGGGTGTTAAAGGCAGAGTGGTGTATAGCAGAGTAAAAAGTGGTGAATGAAAAAGAAATACTCAGTGCATCATGGGGCACCCCCTCCCTTCCCCCCACAGCCTAGGTCTATTGCAGCTTAACTAAGATGGATGGTTCAGGGTCACCTGATCCAGCCGTAACTGTAAGCTTTATCATGAAGGAAAGTTTTAAGCATAATCTTAAAAATAGACAGGGTGTCTGTCTCCTGAATCCATACTGGCTCCACAGAAGAGGGGCCTGAAAGCTGAAGGCTCCATTCTACTTTTAAGTACCCTGGGAACCACAAGTAAGAGTGAGAGCGAAGTGCTCTACTGGTATTGGTATTCCTGACATCACTGGTGCATGATGCTAATGAGACAATGAATGGTGTCCTGGCAGATCTATTCAGCAGGAACCCACGACCCACTGCACCAGCATGGGGCCTGACATTTCATCCAGATACCTAATGGCAGTCAGGGTGCCGTTGCCTAGCTGTAGAGGTCTTTTCAGCCCTTCATAGATATATCTCCCTAACCCATGACCAATGCACCACCAAACCAGTCATGCTGAACAATGTACCAAGCAGCATAATGTAATAATTCTATGGGAAATGCCAGTCGGGCTCCACAGTGTCAGATAGAGAATACAGGGTCCACTGATGACCTTGGGCTTTCAGGCCACCTTTGTAAACTCTGTTTCTGATTGTTTGGTCGGACTTTCAGTGGCCTGCTAGAGATCATTTAGTAGCTCTTGCATTGCTCATCTTACAATTGCAAAATTATTGAAGAAACAGAAATGAAAGTGAAACATGATAAACTGTCAGTGTAAACCTGTAAAATCGTTCCTGTTTTATGGGTTGTCTCATTGTTGCCCCCTAGAAATAGATGTTCCTGTAATGTTTTTGAGCAGAGTTTTTTTAGCAACATGGTTCTCACCTCAGACCTCTATGGATCCATAAGACATCCATACATAAGACAGTGAGGGCTCCACTCCTCAGATACAGCATGAAAGGATGAGCTGGGTTGGAGGTGGGTTGGAAAGAGGCTTGCAGATTTGCACACAGCATGGGAATCTAAAGCAGCTTAAATAGCAGGTCCTACATGAGACCTATATTAGAGCTACAAACTATCAGATCTCCAGTGTGTAAATTCAGAGCCTCTTCTGCGCTTTCTGCTGCTTTACATCGCTTTACAAGTAAATCTACAAATTGCATGAGAAGTTTGGGAACAAGTGAGTATAGCTGTTAATGCTGATTCTATAGTTCCTCAAAGTGGCCCGGGCATTGCCTCGTCTGGCTTGTTACTTTGGAATGTGCCACACATTTCCTCTTTCTCTCTCTCTCGCTGCCTCTGTCTTGCTTTCAGCGTTTCACTCATTTCCCGACACTATATAACTAAAAAGTGTGACAGCACTCCAGGGATCATTTTACAGCAATTTCCCTTCATATCAGATGTGACGATATTCAGAAGAGGGCAGCAGATGCATATTCATTGCATTCTCTGCTTTTGATTTAGTGTCTTGGTCAAGGACACTCCAGCTTGTAGACAGTAGGGATGTTCATAGAGCCTTTGCATCTGTATTTTGTGTGTGTGAGTATGTGCTTGGGTGTATTTCACGTGTGTTTTAAGAACAATTGAAACAGGCATGATAATCCAATTTTTGTTTTATTAACTCCTAATTAAAAGACATTGAATTAATATTAATGTTCATCAAAAGCTATTATAATTTACACTAATGCCATATTAAATATTAAATTGACACTAATATTAGTTTACAGTTTTAATAAACCTTTCATTTAAAATGTTAAACAGCACTGACAAGAAAATCATTGTAAGCAGCACTCTGTTTCTCCCATGTGAAATCAGCATCTGTGTGACACACAGGCCAACTAAGCAGTGAACAGCAAGCAGCGCAATGGTTAATTAGCTAGTAACTACATGCCCAGGCCTAATGTGAGCTAATGAATGCTAATCTCCACCAGCTACACAGCTTCATAAATTATAGGTCCAAAACAAAAGATGAGGAAATACCTCAGCAACCAGATACAAAGAATCACATAAACAAATAATGGCATATAAATGTGTTGTTTTCTGATATTTTAATCAAGTTTAGGTAGCTTCTCTGCAGGATACTGCTCAGAACATCTTACTGCTTCCACCAGCTTGCCATTTTCTTACTGTATGCGCCTACACGGCTGTCAACGTGATGTAAAGAAAAAATGACTCAACGAGGCCACTTCCTTCCCCGTCTGTACGGTCCGGTTCTGATGGTCACATCCCCACTGCATCACCAACAGCATTACAGTTTATCACTAATTTGAGCCACAGCCACATGTTTGTTGATTTAGACCACACAGCCAGCCACGGCCAGTATCTCTGACCCTGTTGGCGGTTCACCTGTATCCGTTGATGGGAGTTATTTTAGTGCTAACGACTACATAATGGGAACACCCTTGAAGAACTGCTGTTCTGGAGAAGGCAGTGACCTCTATGGCAGAAACATGAACCCAGTGCACAAATAAAAACTGCAGTTCCTGTATAGTTCAGTTGAGGCTGGCAATCCCCACAAACACACATATTAATGTGCCCAACTAAACATCTCCCCAATATCCCAATTGGGGTGGTGGGGGGGGGTTATGCTGGATATCTATACTCATATGGACTGGGAAATGTGTTAGGAATTAAAGGATGCCACATCATTTGATTGAAATTATGTAACAGGCTTGTCCATTTTGCTGAATTTTCATTGCAGTAATTAAAAATTGGTACTCAGTAGTTTGTATGGTCCCCACGTGGTTGTATGCAAGCTTAAAAACATCAATCAGATACAGATGAGATGATGGATGATGTCCTGGGGGATCTGCTCCCAGATCAGGACCGGGGCATCAGCGAGCTCCTCGACAGTCTGAGGAGCGACCTGTTGGCATCAAAAAGACCAAAATATAATGTCCCAGCGTTGTTCTATTGGATTTAGGTCAGGGGGCCAATGAGGGGTATCAATTCCTTCATCGTGTTTAACTGACTTGATACTATACTCTGATTAAAACGTATTCCTTTGAGTGGTGTATACAGTAAACCCCTCTGAGAACGAGTCCAATGCGGCTGGTCAGTGCAACTATTTGTAGTAAATGATTGAGTGTAGCAACATTCAATGTAACTGGAACTAAGGGACGTCATACGACATCATATGAAAGCCAAGTCAACCCACTAGCTGACCAATAAAACAGCTTAACGGGATTCTTTATGTTGAAGTACGGACAGATTAGCTGGCTCTAGGTTACAGTGGTCAAGTTCAAGAGAAGCCAAGTTTAAAGGCCTGTTAAATGAGTCCGTGCACCACAGTGCCAACTGTGCTCTTCTGCAATGTTGTGATTTGAATGTGTTGTGCTGTTAAGGCTCTCTTTGCTCATAATGGCACTTCTTTATCCACTATAATATTATTCAAATGAGAGCCCAATGACACACTTCTCTAGGGTATAGAAAATCCACCCAGGCTCCGGATTAGTTCGAGGGCCCCATGAGAAATGGGCTGGCTAAATGGAAAGCCGTTAAGTTTTTAATTTCTATACTTTCTGAAAGCATAAGAAGAGACGAGAGAGCTATTACAGTGGAGGAGAATCTTAATATAGAAATATAATGACATTTTAGCAAGTTGTGAGCAGTGGTGCCTATCTGCTTGCAAATAAAAAGATCAATTTGGAGAGAAATGATTTGTTATGCTAATTTGTGTTTTGTGTAGTCTCAGCTGAGATAGGTCCCTAATTAGAAAGGGAAACGACAGCAGCAAATACCCTAAAACAAATGTGCTCTTAGTTTAATTCATGCACATACACACAGCCTTATAGATGACTTGAAATGATAAGGTTGATAGGAATGATGTCACCTTTACATTTATTATTTTGCAACCAGTGACTGGATATTACCAATAGGTGGCAATCTGTCCTTGTCACTCAGTGTGTGCAGTGCTGTAGCCTATCTGCAGAACTTTAATGTATCCCAACTGAGATTTTTATAGCTATGTTTCAGGGAGAATAGGTGAAGAAATGGAGAGAAAAAAGCCAGAGAAGGGTTCAGAGGAATGAAAGGAATACGACAGGGGTGCTGAGTGGTCAAAAAGTACGCCGTCTCCACCTGCTATGCCTTCTGTCAGAGTGAGACCTAACCCCTTTGGTGTTTTAACACCCCTCATGAGGGACCAACCCGCCCCGAATGCCTCGTGTCTTTGTGTTTCCTTGTCACACTGCATGTCAGAAGTTCATCTATTCTGCATAAAGGTTAGCGGCAAGGACGCAATGGGTATAAGTCGTTTTGGCTTGTTCCTCATTAAAAGGCTACCATCAAATGAGGACTCGGGGGCACACGGATATGGCTTATGATTGCATATTTTAATGAGGCAGTGGTTGTGCCTGCACAGCTGGCTGGCACGACACACCAGGGTCTCACTCAAAGCCCATGCAAAACAAACAACGCCAATCAACCTTATGCCTCTGGATGCCTCGCTGTGTGAAGTCAACTCAACTCGGCACAGGCGGTGCCTTGAAAGTCTTCTCCTTGGCATTGCTGCCTCCCATGTTACCGCACTGACCTGAAAACAGACAGAGGGCAACGCAATATTGCCAGCGTCTTTCTGGTAACTCTTCTTTCAAGCAATTATGCAAACACTTTAATGTGGAAGGAGAAATGCCACACGGCTTTCACACCACACAGACGACTACCAATCCCACATGGGATGTTAATAAGACTATTTCCTGCCACTGACTATAAAAGTAAGACTTTGAATTTGAAGTGATCTGTAGGCAAGGGCACTGCAAATTGCTTTTTTACAAGCACGTGGCAGTTTGTTTCATGAAGACTCTGTATGTCTTGGATTCCTTTCAGAAGCGTTCCTTTTCTGTTACATGAGTGGATCTAATTGTTTATTTAACCATTTATTCATCATAAGTTGTAATGAGATGCAAAGAAAAGCGTATCTTTACCTACTATAGAATTGGGTTTTTTCTTTCAAATGCATGTCCGTACAAAGAATCTGCTATCAGTGAGGGCAAAAAAAGAAATCACTTCATCTTGTCCTTGATGAGAATTGATGAATAAGCAGATGGAATTAATAGAGGGAAGGACAGCTTAAACACTAAACAAAAGAGGAGCCTTCAGCAGCACTGAATAAAGTAAGCCAGGCCTTGGAAAGATGCACGAATCTCTCGTTTCCCGTCGGCTGGGGCGGAGGTGCAACTGTTCTTTAAATGAGTCTTCGCACTCATGCAGGAAAAGGCTGTGTGTTCTCAGATGAGTACATATTGTATGCATGTTGACGTAGATTGCAGCACGAGTTCTCGGCCGTACTGAAATTAAAGAATCTCGACAGTGACGCAGTGGTTCGTTATTCACTTCCCACACACACCTGCAAGTGTCAGCCATATATGTTTGACCTGGTGAGGTGATATAAGAAAAACACCATATGACACAATATGCACCGAAGCAATAAATCTCAAATGTCTTAATGATATTATTTTCAGCCAATCGCTGTAGGGATCAGATCTTTAATATTACATAATCATTCACCATCGCAAAGAATGTTTTACAGCAGACACGCCAGCGCAAAACGTGATATGGCAGTAACATGCTATGATGCTCAAGCCATCTGTTATCTTCAGCTGGGAACACATCAGGCAAATGTAACTTCCTTTCAGCTGTAATCGGAACACAAGTAAATTAGATTAAGATCTGGGAAGATTAGAGCTTTTCCATACAGTACAGCACATTTAGCTGATACCGTTTTATCTGGAACATCTGTTAATGACAAAAGACAATGTCACATATTACCTCCTGACAAAGATGACTGATAAAGTGTCTTTCATAGTGTAACCATGAAGGTTGAGGCCATTTCTGCTAAGGACACATTGTAACTGGAACCTAACTGATTTGGCATGCTAGAGGTTAATGCCATTAGCAGGAAAAGCGTGCATTTAATCTATTTCAGGCAAACAATCACTACTGACATTTACAATTTTACTACATCGCAAAAACATTCAAAGTGAATTTAAAACCACAGGATGATTTCGGGTCAGGCAGAGCACTTGTCTGGCTTTTAGTTCATCTGCCGTTTTGCTGTCAGCTGTGAGTAACATCCAATTATATTCATGCAGGTGTACAATGCGACTATTGCAACACCGTGCTTCTCATTGTCAGTTAATCCCGTCCCTTTTCACTCTCCACAAAGTACAGATTGAATTTTGAATCGGCGGGACACATTATATCCTTGTTTGTGTAATTCATGTGTTTGTATGGCAAAACAAGGCGAGCAGCAGAGAAGAATGGGTGCTGCTGAACTGGAAAGAGGTTAATGACAGTAATGTGTCTGAAAATATGGGCTGTTACTCACAGCTTGCTGTTGTTAGCCTGCTGCTAGCCATGTTGGCTCCCATGGGATGTGCTCACAATATTACCCACACGCTTTCCTGTTACACCTACTCTTTGCTCACATCACATATGTAAATTTTGCCTGAAGAAATCAAGTCTGAGGGCACCTTTACTGTTCCGTTATGTTGCATGCCACTACATTTTGCTGCCACAGCTCCCTCCATCACCTTGACCTTCTGTAGTAAGCATTTGGTGTAGTAAAGTACGTTTTCTTTTTCCAAGAATGGGTTTATTAAACGAGGATTAGTTCTGCTACAGTTCTTCTCTCCTACGCCATGACATTTTCTACAAGATTAAACTAGATTATGCAACTACAAGCCACAGCGTAATTATATATTGTACTTGCTGTTTCTCCTACATGCACAGATGTACATCAATATTAATTCTGCACACACACTTACACTGTAACTACAGAGCTGCGAGATTTAACCAAGGTCGAAAACACCCTTTTTTAAAATTACTGACATGAATGTCTTGTTATGGAGCACACAACAGAGAAAACACAATTTTTATTTTTTCATACATGAATCTGCTAAGGAATCGGTAACATAGGTCCAGAGACTAGTCAGCGACCCAGTATCCCCCCCGACCCCGATGTGCATCCTCAAGGTTTCTGGCAGTCGCTACATCAAACTGGTTGCAAAGAGGGTGCAGTGAGTGCAAGAGTAACAAGATGAAGTTGGTAACAGTCACTGCGAAATCACTTGATTGAGCCCCACCTAGCGATTGCCTAGCAGCTGTTTACTGACATGGTATTACAGACAACATGAGATTAAAATTTGTCTAGAAAATAATAGAGAAAGTGATTTATGACTGCCCACACATGAAGAAAATCAAGCCCTTTTGTTGCCTCAACCTAAGAAAAAAAAGTAGTTTCAATGTAGAAACAGGACTAAGTGGGTCTGAGGCCTAACTGCAAGTGCAATGAAGCTGAAGCTCGGAGAAAGAAAGTATAAAGATATCAAGTATAAAGATCTTTAGCTGTGGAGCAAAATGACCTAATCACCTCCAATTAGCTCAACCTCAAAAAGTGGACTTTTTCACAGTCTACAGGCAAAAGATTTTGCTTGTAATTTGTTTACAAGTTCAAGAATCAGTTCTGACTTCATGACATTAACATTCCGACTCGAGCTTTAAAAGTTGTAATGAATACTTAATTTTATCATTAGTCCTTTAAATGTGTACTAGATTTTGTTTATCAGTAACTCTCATATGAAAACAGCAGCACACGTCAGGATAGTGCCTGCTGTGATTAAGGGCACTTCAGTGCCACTGACACTGCTCAGCTCTTCTTCATTCCTACTATATCGCCGCTACATTAGCTAACGCTCACTTGGGTGTAGCGTTTGTTAAAAGCACCATTTCATCCCCAAGATGTCAGAGCAGAAACTTAAACTTGGCAAAAGTATAATTCAGCACTCCATAATCCTCTGAGCCTTTCAGGCCATGTTGTCAAGCCTTTCCCCATTACAGCTTTATGATTTCTGAGAAGTGATCCTGTACGTGTCAGTTTGCCTTTACATGCTTTGCTTGATCGAGCAATTAAGTGAAAAAATGCTTGTCACCCGCGAGCTGACTGGTCAATAAAGCTCAGAAACAAATCTTAGTGGACGGCATGCTGACACTTATGACTGTTGTAGAGCTATAGCTCACGGTACAGCACTGCCACCTAATTCCAAGTCATGACCCGAGCAACAAGGCTGGAGGACTGTCATTGCCAGCCGTGCACCACACAGTATCACCATATAACGAGCAGTGGTGGGCTGCTTGTCTCCACGCTGGTGAATGTTTCTGGCCTGAACTCAAAAGTCAGAGCAGTGACAGGGCTTGAGGGTACTAGATGAATGCCTGAGCAGCTGCTGTGACCTCGGGTATCTGACAGTTTTCTTCTCCTGCAGAGGAAAAATGGAGCATGTGAAACTGGGCATATATGTTCCTTTTAGACAGATTTCATCAGATTGCATTGCTAATATGTGCGGTACACATCTAAAACTCCTCACAACACAACACCAGAAAAAAGTCTCCACTATTGTTCGAGCAGACTTAACGCTAATCTTGATGCTAATATGCTGTGCACAAATTGAAACAGAGAGAGAGAGCAGACAGAGAAGCAGAGAGGAAATGATTGGACCATCCTGTAACATACAACTAAGACCAACTGACACAGTCATGGTAAGGTAGCTGTGTGCTGAGGCTAATGAGGAAATGAGAGCAGCAAGAACAGCATCAGCTAATGAGCACACGAGAACCGACTGGCCGACAGGTGAGGAATGTCAGATCTCCGGGGAATTGCGTAGAAAATGTAGAGAGAACAATTAAGAACATCAAGTTCCAGTGTTCAGAAAATAAGGCAATAAATGTTATGTAAAAACCTCTAAATGTCCAGGCTCCTGAAGCTCCTCAAAAAACGAATTTCAAACTTAAAAATTCTCCAAATAACTTTAAGTATTCATGCCTAAATTATACATAAGCACTATTCAAAGTTCAGAGAACAAAAACATCCTCAAGTATTATTTCTTAAGACCCGGCTAATCTTCATCATTGTGTGAGACTTACGTGAGAGCCACACAATCTTCAGATTTAATAAAGTTATGACATAGAATACATTCATTTTAAAATAATTTTAGAATTCTTAAGACTTACACCAAATTATATAGTTTAGATATCACTGTAAATGTAATATGTGAAAAGGATTTTCTCATAATTTTCTTCTATTCTTCATGTTAGAAAAGCTGCAGCTCTTGAATGAAGTATGTTTGCAGTCCAGTACAAAACAAGGTTTTCCTGACTGAGATAACTAGCATTAGCAGATTCTGCTAACTACTACATGTGGTACACAAGAGCTGTTCAGAAAATATACAAAAGTATGGCACGTTTGTTCACAAATTGTGACTGTTCATGTAGTGCATATGATTTTATGGAAACCTTTCCATCCATTTTCTTCATTTCCTTGTTGGCTCAGACGCATGTGCACTCCAAGTCGGATAGTGACAGCATCAGCGAGCATATGGAATCAGTGTTCAACACAAAACTATTGGACAGCTGATACCTTCTGCTTCCAGGTAACAAGGAAATGATGTACCTTAGAGCTTCCTGGTTGGCAGAGCTAATTCAAAATTTCAAGTTATTTTCTTGAAAATTCAAGTTACAAACTCAAAAATGTAAGATACTCTCCTTTAAATCTTGAGTTATGGATGGCAACATATATATATTCAGTGGCAGAAACAAGCTTCCATTAGTTAGCAACCATTTGCAGTGATGCTGACAAAGCAAGCACATACTGAAAGAAATCTTTGCAACATCTAAGCTGTTTGGAACGTTCCAATTTTAAAACACATGAGCACAAAGAGGTTGGAGCGACTCAGGAAATATGACCATCTGAGGAGCGCGTGAATGCAGGGTTAGTCACCAGTACTTCAAAAAGGATGCTTGTCACACTCCCACAGTGGTAATAAAATAATGGCTTTGTGTGCAGAAATCCAATTAGTGTCGACTGTAATCCCCAAGGTATTTTACATAGTTAAGTCCATTGGGTAAATATTATTTCGCGCTTTGCTCTAATTAATACTGATTGTTGTCGTATGTTGAACTGTTATTATGTAATATTTTGCAGTTGTTCAAACAGTGTCATTCCAGATTTTGACCTACAGAACCATTAAATCTGTTTGGGGAATACCCCCCTTAGATTTTATAACCTTTCAAGGAGAGCCACAGCTTAGAAATTGGCTTCGCATCCTCCGAAAAGCTCTTCACCACCTGTAAGTCAAATCCTCGGTGGAATAAACGAGGAGGAAAAAAAAAAAACCCCAGTAAGTGAGATGGGTTTGAATGGAGAAATGAAAGGTTTTGGGTGATGAAAATAGGAATGCTAATGTGTAATGTCTAATTGCTATTTGCAGGTGCGCAACGCTGCAAAGTGCTTGCTAATTAAAATACTTGAAAGATAATTTGGGGAATTGAAAATTATTTAATGCTCATTTGTTTAATTCCAGTGGATTAGGGAAAACAGCATGAAAGCATGTGTTGTGTTTTTATTGGATGCTATTGTGCATGTAGGAGGGAAGGTAACAGGGGAAGTTTGGGGTGATGCGGGTGGCTGGTGGAGAAAAATGCACAATATTTATGAAGCACTGTCAGGTTAATGTCATGCAACATTTATTGATGCAGTAATGTTTAATTTAGCATACGCTCCTGTAATAAGCCATTAGGTGTTGTGCTATGATTAAGAGTTTGGTGCTGCTGTGATGACAATCAGATGCCCTTGAATATCTCACTAACACCATGTCTGCTGCATTTAGCGGCAGAAAATAAATATAAATCAAACATAAAACGTACTTAGATGCAGTGCAGTTGTGCTGGCTATCGATACCACAAGAATCTGTCATTCAACCGCTGGCCATAAAATATTCAAAATTTCAGACAGGAACATCATTGGATTAGCTTTGATAATGGATGTCATAAAATCCAGCAGTGCCATTTCCATAAATCTGTCACATTGTCAAAGGGCTGAAATTATAAAAGCATCCTGTAGAGCAACAGCGGAATTCTTTCTGGCCAAAACACCATTATTACACAAGCTCACACACAACAAAGAGAGGTCTTGGTTGCAACATTATAGTTAGATTTGTGGAGGAAGTTTACCACCTATCACAGCCTTACAGCAACAACAAAATGACCAGTGTCAGCTCAAGGAGGGTTGACCTTGCAGATAAACTAGCAGACTTTCCAGCATTGCCTGTGATTGCATGACACTGTGTAAATGGCCAGGTGTTCCTTTGTCCTCTGCGATAAATGCCCTTCATTTGCTTTTAGTTAACCTGATAGATTGTATATGTTTCAGTTGTCTGTGCCGGGATATTTCCGAGCACCTCTTTTGACACTCTGAATTGCTGACAGTGATTTACATAAGGATTAAAGAATAGATTATCATACCGCGACACCGAGACGGATCACTGAAATAACTCAAGGAAAACAGCTATCAACTGGATATCACACCATGCAATGCATATGGATGGAGATAGTGAAATGTGTTCCTCTTTTGTCTGCTGTGCGAGCCATGCGAGAACAACTTCTGCTGGAAGCAAGCTGACCCAAAGCTATTTCTAGAAGGACTTTCAAGTTTGTTCTCATCATTATTTTCAATGGCTGTCACTGCAACAACTCAATCACTGCATAAGAATGGGACTCCAAGGGGTCACATTGTTACCATCGATTTCCTCGCCAATGACATGACAATAAATGGCCATTGTGCAGAGGAGTTGCCATCGTTGCTTAAGGGAGCTGGTCTTCTCCTTTGTGTCTTTTTTTTTGCATGTAAGACGTGCACACACAAGAAGACACTGGTGTGCTGATGGTATCTTTGTGTAAGTACCAGATTTATCTTATAGATCCTTATGCATCTTCCACAGTGTAATTGCAGCAACATAACAATAATAGTGCTTTATTTACGTCAGTAACTCATCCATTAGATTTTGGTCTGGCAAATTAGCACAAAGGAGGATTGCAGAACAGATGAGCTGGGAGATGGAGAACATATGCACTGTAAAATTGCCCCATTATTAAAGTTACATCAGAGGGACATTATAAACAACCCCTGCCAGGGGATTTATTAGTCCCGAGAAAAACAGCAGAGGGTAGTAGCAGGAACAATGTCCTTACTCACTCCTTCAAAAACCCATTACTGTGCCGGTTTGTGTAGCTGCATGAAGCAATAGAACCATGCAGGGATACAACGCACAAAGAAACTTTCAAAATGAACTTTGAAAATGTGTCATTTGGAATACAGTGCCTCATTTTTAATTTTATATAATAAATTACACGTCTTGGAGATTGACAGACGGCCTGTTGTGAAGCGGAAGCTGATTATGAAGGTGTTATTTTACATGTTGGTCTGTGTTCCTGCTGTCATCTTCGGCCATAGACTGCGGGTTGTGAAAGAATAAGATCACGAACACAAGCAGCAAAAATTAGGTCCCTCCAAAGGGGAGCTGGGCTCACTCTTAAGATTGAGGGGCTCAGTCATCTGGGAGAGGCTCAGGGCACAGAAACCGCTCCTCCACATCAAATCGAGCCATTTAAGGTGGTTTGGGCATCTGACTGGAATGTGTCTTAGGTGAGGTGTTTCAGGGCGGACCTGCCCTGGAGGAAGGACTGTCTAGGGTGGATCCAGGAAATGCTGAAGTAATTATTTCTGTCGGTTGGCTTAGAAACGCCTGAAGAGATGACTAGTATCCGCCCATGAAGAGAGAGGGCATCTCTGCTTAGACTGCTGCCCTGAGACTTGGACCCTGACAAGTGTTAGTAAATGGATGGGGGAATGGATGGATGGATGGATGGATGGATGGGACCTTAATTTACACATAATTTTATATTAAATAAAACATCAGACCATAAACTCATTAGGAAAGTTTACTGAAGTATTAAATCAAGTTTGGAGCCATTCATTTACGGCTGCCTATAAAAAATTGCCTGCTCAAATCATGAGGTTTTGCAACCTGGAAAGTTACCCAGGGCAGCACAGTGGTGCGATGGTGAGCTCTGGGTTCTGGGACCTTTCTGTGTAACGCACAAGAATTTCAGCACTTCTTGCTGGCTTGATTTGACGGCCCCAGTCCACGTCTATCTCTATTAGCGTTGGCCAGTTACTGAATGACCCGGGTTAATGAGTTGAATCCTCATACTGAATCATGAATCGTGAATCCGAGGTCTCAAATAACCTGAATCATATGAGTCCTCTGACCAGCTGCTGCTGCTAAGTACAAAATGGGAGTGACTGAGAGCAGACTTGGAGAAAACACCACGTACCCAGGCTGAACCGGGTCACTGACTCCACTCCAGTCAGTCATTTAAGAAAATATTGAGTTAAATATTCCATTAAATAAGTACTCAAATGTATGATGATTTGATGCACATGCTATTTGCACATTTAGCCTTTTTCCAGCTTGGTTGTGTTTTTTTATATAGCTTTATAAAATATTACATTATTAGTCTGCATTAAAATTTTCATTCTATTTATATCTCTACATGTTATTGTTATATTATTAGACCTTTGGCATTCCTTGTTTCTATTTGGCTGCTGTTATACATAAAATATATTTTCATTTTGGTTATTTTATAATTGCAATTTTTAAATTTTGTTCTTCTTGCTCTTATTTGTGTTAAAGTCTTTTGGTGTGTGAATTAAAGACAAGACTTACATAAGATTAATTAACACTTAATTAATCTTATATGGGGGGGGGGGTGTTGGTGTGCAACACGTGACTTAAGTGAACCTGATTACATTATTGAGTGACTGATTAACCCGGGTCCATACCGCCACTAATCTCCATGCAGTTCATATAGTCGAGTGTAACTCTGAGTCCTACTTCTCCTCGGTGAGGGTGGGGGCAGAGCAGGAAAAACACAGTGCTTCACTGATCTGAACAGTGTTTCAACAACATGCTGGTGCAATCATATAAGTTGATTACCAATCGAGATATAATAGAAAATATTACATATTCCTTCACTGAAAAACCTTACTGATTTCCTGGTTTAAATATATGGTTATTTATGTATTTTTAAGACAAAGGTTTTTAGTATGTTTAAAAAAAAAATATTCTAATTCAATTTGGATACAAACCTTTAGCAGTGGGGTGGGGGTTAGGGGTGACAATTGCATTTTAATGAGAAAGCTAACATGGTTGCCAGGCTCATTGGGTCTTAATGTATGATTCATAATGACCTAAAGAGACATGGAACCTCGATCTCCTCTGACAGCTAAGGAAGCAGTCGTGGCATATCCCAGGGAAAGACAGTGACCCCAGTAACTTCGACACAGATTGGCAGCACACGCTTCCCAAGGTCGACAGACCACTAGAGCAACCGCAAAGGTTATTTCATCGCATTTAGCCACTGACTGCATTGCTTCTCGCACAGGCTCCAGGCTGCTTTCAGCAAGCCTGTCCTGCTGAATTCTTTTGAAACATTTTCCGAGCACAGTCTGACATTTGTTGTTTTCTCTGGGAATTTAATGCTGTTTCCCTTTTCCACTGCCACAAGAGTCTTGCACGTAGATTAGAAAAAAGCACAGGCTAACAAAACCAAAAGCCACTCAAGTCCAAAATGGAAGGGCAAATTCTCCATCACTTCATTTTGCTGTCACTTTGACAGGGCATAATAATTATTAAGCTGACAATGCCAAAGATGACTTGAGCCTCAAAGAGGAAAGTATTTCATGAGGGGACTCATGAGGAGCTGCCATTGGTCAAAGCAGTCATGGAGATAGTGAGCTTTTTCTGACCTTGTGAGGGGTTTTATGAGTAGAAGAGGTGATAGTTTTTGTCAGCATAAAGTTATTGTGCTTGCTCCTGTAACAGGATGATATCCTGACTCGGCACTGTCTGGAATACATGCCTTTCTCTGGTAGATTTCATCTCTTTATCCACTGAAGGGGGAGGGCAGCAGCCCAGAATGCACTTCCTGAGGTTTAAAGAGGAGGATTAGGGAGCTCTTCGTGTGCACAGCTGTATGTTTGAAAGTGGTTTTCTTATGTTGATAGAATGAGACAATTTGTCAAGAGTGACCTTCTACTTTTTGGCGTTCATGTTCCATCAGAGTTCAGAGCACTGATGGAGTGAAAGATTCCAAAATGTGCTTTGTTAGGATGCCACCGGCTGACACCGAACAGAAAAACAAGAACATTGCATCATCTCTTCTATCACTCAAAAGCATTTGAAGCTCCTAAATCATGTTGCTGTGCACTAAATTGGACTGACAACCACAAGTAAATTGCTGCCGAGTTTTAAATGGATTAACATGTGATAGGATTGCTCTTTTCCAAGTAAATTGTCAAATGCTTGGCAGATTAGGAGAATGAGATCACATTTAGAGTATGTATGTGTATATAAATATATATATTTACAACAAGTTAGCAGGGTGTTTTAAATGTAAATAAAATATAAGGCAGCAATGTATGATTTTACAACTGAAGCCCTGTATTTAACTGGACCAGACAGCATTGAAGCAGAGAAATTATATTACTTTTTGAAAACTGCATAATCATTTGATGAAGCCCACATCATGTTTCACACAATTTGTACTGATGCAATATAACACTGAAACACAGAACACCCAAAGAAAGTCTTAACATTAAGCACACATACACACACACATGGACCCACCATGTGAAATATATTACACTGGAGTGTGCATTTAAGCAGTTTAAAAATAACCTTTCATAACATAAAAACACAATATCATTAAACAAGAGACTTTTATGTGCCAGGGACAAGGCCAAAATCCGGTGCTAAATGACTGTGATCTTTGGGACCTGAAGTGTACTACATTAAAAGAAAACAGCAATCATTGCTTAGTCTCTGAAACACTTTTTGAAATTAATGTAAGTGAATACAATTTGTCACCGCATCCCCAAATGCAACATAAAGTGGCGGTAAACAGCTCCCACTCAAGACTTAAAACTGTTGGCCTGTTTTTTTCTACTTTCTGCCATCTTCTTTCACTTTTGAGCCCCCTGAACTCTGTGGAGTTTGTGACACTTTCCACAGACACAGTGATGTATCCGCAGCGGGGCCGGCGGTAGCATAGGGCAAGGGTGGGCTCAGCCCACCCAAATTTGATTCTTGCCCACCGTTGCGATAGTTAGCTAGCGCTGGCTGCGTGCATAGCCAGCGCTAGCTAACTATCCACAACGTGTTTTCGCCAAATACGTTCCGCCCATTCATTCGCGATACCGCACCAAGTTTCCCGAAAATACAGAAGACTGATTCTGTAGTTTTTTAAATTAAATGCATATAATAAAAATAAAGAGGCATATATAAAATCTAGCCACAGAAGGTCACAAATTGCGGACTTTCTGTGACGATCTCAAGCCCAGATAAATGGAGAGGGTATATATGTATATCTTTGTGTATATGTCTACTAGGGCTGTATTCAACCC
>VOQJ01016704.1:96814-121281 GCA_015052665.1 Apistogramma diplotaenia | reverse complement strand
TTGGGGGGGGGGGATTCTTCACTAGTGAAGTCCATCACCTGATCTCAACCCAACAGAGCATGCATTCCAGTTATTAAATGCAAAACTGAATGCAGAGACCCTCAAAAAGGCAACAGCTGAGGAAAGTCTTCATTTGATGTTCCTGGGGACTAGTCTTCAGGATTTTTAACCAAGTCAAAAACAATCATTATTTTTAATATTATATTTTGAGCCTATGAAAGAGGTGGACCCTAACCTTTAATATTAAAAAGCTGTTTAATGCCTTGCATTAAAGCTGAAAGTCACATAAATATGGTTACACAGAGGCAAAACTACCAAAATATGTCTTTGTGCAAGAAATTATGGAACTAACTATAAAAGGATAAAACATACAGATCTAAATTGGTGTCAATTACTCAGACATTATGTTTTAAATGGAAAAAAAATGCAACCATTCAAACCACATTTTCAAATAAGATTTTCTTTCCAAAATCAAAAAGACAGTCACTGCACATTAGTGGCATTTCAAAATGAATGAAGAGGCAGTAAAATGAATAGGAATATTGAGAGATAGAGGGAGCTGTGATAGGATAGATCTAACAGTGATGAAAATGTTTTTATAACATCATTATAGTGATGTTAGATTTGGAGTCAGAGTAACAATACACTCAAAAAGATTTTTGCTTTTATTTATTTTTTCTCTGCTATGAAAGTAAAAGTTAGCACCAAGGCCCACAGTTTCCAAACCACTGACACTCAGGTTCATGGTGTCCTCAAGATCCTCAAGCAGCAGTGGAAAGTATTCTCACACACAGTATAAACAGTATTCTAGTAAGGAGCTGCATATAAAAATTGCCTCTGACATAGTTTGCAACTATTAACTATTTAGTAGAACATATACCTTCATGCCAGTATTTCTGTGACCTTGTCTGTATAGTGCTGTGCCAAAAATGTTGAAACACCCTTCATTTCTTCATAATTTGCTGGAAAAATGGGAAATAGTTGCAATGATTTATTGAAGCGCGCAAACATACATGGATATACAATATATAGGGTATAGGCAGTATTTTTACTTCTTTACGTATTCTTCAGGAATAGTTCTCCAGGCTTCTTGAAGGACATTCAAAGCTCTTTGGATGTGGTCTACCTTTGGTTCCATTCTCAGTCAAGATGATCCCACACTGCTGCAATAATGTTGAGGTCTGGACCTCTTGTTTGTTTTTCTGGGCATCTCTCCTTGGACCACTTACTGTACTGCTTATACTTAGAAGTATAACAGGAATGATTACTTTGCTGTATGCCACCAGCTGTTCATGTCTGTGTCCCACAACAGTATAATGAGGTCAAAGTCTAATTTATTTTTCTTAAGTCCACTTGAAGTCTGCTGCCTGGGTCACATGCTTAGATGGTGTATTGTAATTTAAATTCTCCGTATATGCGTCTACATGGTTACAAAAGCAATGGTAGGCTCATGGACAGCCACAGGAACCCTCATACCCACCATCTGAAGATGGATCTCGATTGCATTTGTGTCTTATGGAGCATTTAGAATGATCAATAATATACTATCCAAAAAGTCTGTAGGGGAAAGTTTTGTTCACTGAAATACTTGTACCATAAATTCCGGACTACAGTGCACACCTGATTGAAAGCCGCCTGCTCAAATTCTAGAAAGAAAATCAATTTTGTAGTTGTACAAGCCGCACCGTGATTTTAAGCCGCTGGTGTCCCATGTTTTAATATGCGATATTTACACAGAAAGATGTCACATCTGAGGATTGTTTTTATTTAATTCGTATGGTACCATAAACAAATACATATTGCAAATGTTTTTTTCAAACAGTGCCTGTAACAAATGAAACAAAATCATTCCTAATTTTATGCCCTGCACTTCCGCGTTAATCTTGATGCGGTCTATCAGGAGGTTGACATGATCGGCAAGAGATAGCCAGTCGCTTTTAATTTTTTATAATCCGGCGGTTAATGTTGACTGTAAGCAAGCCACAAATGTACAGGCAGGAAGGAATGATCCTGGCTGACGGTCTCATCTCACTCTGTGCAGGACACAATATTAGGAATTTTCTTTTTCATTAAAAAGTTTTGCGAGCTCTCGCAAAAGTCTGTTGTTGTTGTTGTTGTTGTTTTCCATGACCCTTCTGGGGTTCCGTAACTGTTACAAAAAATTTAAAAAAACATGCATTGGCCACACTTTAGTATTGGGCGCAGTGTTCAAAGTGTGGGAAAAAAGTAGCGGCTTATAGTCTGGAATTTACGGTATTTTATCTCTTTGTTACTAAGCACTAATTAGCAGGCATTTGCGTCTCCGCAGTGCTGTTAGACAATATATAAGCCCCCCAGTGCCTTGGAATATGTTGCATCATTGTTAATTATTCAGGCATAACTTTGGGTGGGAAAAGAAGGTTTTAACTCTGTGCTGGCAACTTTGGCATTGGAAAGCGGACAGACTTGGGTTTGAGGTTTAAGAGCAGAGATGAGTCAGCGCCAGAGCTGGTGGACAGCTGGCATCGAGTCAGGGCCAAAGTGGAGTTATGGCCATATCTGAGCACAGCCAGTGCACAGTGCTGTCAATCTGGCTGAAGAGCCACAGAGGAGATGGAGATGAGATTTAGTCAGCACCAAAGAAAAATTTGAGCAAAGATAGAGCCGTTGCCCATTCTGGTGATGAGTGGGAGTTTATGTCAGTGAGGGAGTCTCGCTGTTACTGAGGATGCAGGAGTTGATGACGAAGAAGAGGATGAGTGGAGTCTGAATTGCGTCAGAGTGGAACCAACCAGATAATTGCTGGAGATGAGCCAGCATAAAGCCACTGGAGTCTGTACTGAAGTCAGAGAAAGAACTGGAGAGGGGGAGGAGAAGCGAGATGAAGAGGTGTTAGAGACTGGGGATTCATAAAAGCTTTTTTTTCTCTCACCATTTCATTCCTTTCCGATCTTAACTGTGTTTATTTTAGAAGCATACGACAGTGTGAAGCTGATGGAGAAAAATCGCTCTGTCAATGAATTTGTTGAGCTTGGCAGGTGAAGAGAACTGATTTGATTTGATGAAAGAGAGTCTGTCACTCTGGCTGGACTCGGAACATTTTGCTCTGGACACTTGACAGACTGATGGCTGGTGGCCACAGAAAAGAACATTTGCTGTAAATATTGTCATCTGCAGTTGTTACGCTGACCTTAAATGATGAAACCGTTTCAAAGCTCGAAATCATAACAGTCTGTCTCTGATTTTCTCTGTTTACAAGAAAATCGATGCTGCCTTGTCAGAATTAAAAGAATCATTACAGCGAGGAAATCATACGCAGATGAAACCATTTGTTGATTGATAATTAATTAAACCAATAGCTATTTCCCTGTAACAAACCACAGAGTGATAATTAATAATGTTAAGTAAGTGTAAAGCATCATAAGGAGACAGTTGAGGTGGTATGTGACTAGCATGCCTCCTGTCCAATTCCCAGTTGAGGTTTATTGGGCATATCTGACACTCACCTGGGTTGGGAATGCCTCGGTGTCCCACCAGAAGAGCTGGAGGAGAGGGATATCTGGGCATCTGCTTGGACTGCTGCCCCTGCAACCTGGACCTGGATAAGTGTGGGATAGTATAAATCAGGATTATAAACCTGGAGACATGTTGTTTGTGTCCTGTTTAACTCACTCTTTAATTACATGGAACTCGAGCCTATTTCTGCTGACACTGGGTGAATGGACAGCCACTGATGGACAGTTTGTCCATCACAGGACTAATGCACACAGACAATCAACCACTAATCCACACGTACTGTCAATTTAGAATGACCAATTAACCTAACAGGCTTTTCTTTAGACTGTGAGAGGAAACCAGATCACCTGCAGGCACGGGAAGAACATTTAGGCTCCACACAGAAAGACTCCAGTTGGCCTACAACAGGTTAAATTCCCCCAAATAGTTCTTACTGAGGTTTAACTGCTAACTAATGCATCACTGTGCTGCCCTATAGCCTGTTCAATAGATGGGCATTTTGCACAGACACTGTAAGTTCCCAGAGGATAAATCCTAATGACTTTGGTGATCCACGACTACTTCTTTTCAAGCCATGATGTGCATAAAACTATACAATTTCATTCATATCTTACACTATCTTTATTTTTCAGCTTGGTGGCCTTGCTGAGGTGAATGTCTAAAGCTCTTTACTGGAAGTCCTTTAATCATATTTATTTCTTATTTTATTTTATTTCAAAGCAATGAAGTCACTTTCTTCTCAGAATCTGCTTTTAGAATTTTTACTGATGCATCTCAAGGTCTTGATCACAATAAGCCATTTTCTCTCTCTGCTTCTGCCCAAACAGCTGCATTCAACACTCTTTCTTTTGGTGTTCAGTATGTACGACTGACTGAGCTATGCAAAGCATTAAAGAGCTCAGTACAGCATGCTCTGTATACGTATCACGCAGTTGTAAGTCCTCTCCAAAATGCATCATGACAGACTCCTTAATTTTTGCGATTCATAAAATAAAAGCATTAAAATAAATGCTGTACTTGACTGCCTCCTGAACCGCAGCGCTGACTGTGGCTCAGAAGGTAGAAGGGGGTCCGCCAACTGGAGAATTAGTAATTCCTTCACTTCCCAGTTAAAATGTCCTTCAGAAGAATACTGAAACCCAAATTTGGCACAGTTGTGTAATCACTGTGTGAATGTTTGTGATAGGAAACGCAATGTCTAGTATACAACAGGGATGTGAATGTGAATGGGTGAACGTGGCTGTATATGCTATATAAATGCCACCCGATAACCATTTAAAATGGGCCGGACACCAGACAAAACTGTCCACTTGCAACCTCATTTTCATCTTCAACCACTTTCCATGAGGAGCAGGGTTGATTTTTCCCCTTAACCATCGTATCCACCTGAATCTAATGTCAATTCAACTCAACACAGTTGCATAGCCATGGCAACATATTGTTTTTGCTGGGGTCTTAAGAGCAATGCAAGGCAAATATAAAAACAGTTCAGCATGCTCCTCCATTTCAGTCGGCACCAATATAATCAAAAGCAGATTATTATCTTTAATATGCTGCAGTTTGGCTCTGTTCTGGGACCTCTTGTCCTTTTGCACATATTATGTGGAAGGCTTAAAGCTAGAAAGAGCAACAACAACAACAACAAAGTCCTCGGCACAGGACAAAACAGGCGTCCGTCACTGTGAGAGGAGGAGTTGGGGTGGAAGTGGGTTGCAAAGTGGCTTGCAGATGTGTAGCAAATGTGCACCAATACGAGATTTCAAACTGAATGCATAGAAGGCTAAGCTTGGCTAAGCTTATGTGGATTCCTGTTCTGCAAGGACCGCAGGCTGAGCTTGACTTCATCATATATTTCATACAGTGGCCGTGATGCCATATTGTACACATCACAACACTATTTGGGTGTCCAGATTCAAAGTTCTGCACCCAGGCACATTTAAAACAGTTTCTTCTTACATCGAGACCACAAATCAATATGATGAAGCTCTCGTGGATATTAATTACACTGTCAATATATATTTTTCATTATGTGGTGCTTCTCAAATTGGATACAACACAAAGGGAGCAGTTTTGCTCCACATTCTTAAGACATCGCTGTACATTTGGCACAGATGTTGAGTTTGACTTTGTGAAATGTCCTTAATTATATGATCTCCTAAAAGACCTAAACAAATGCCCATAATGAAAAAACGTTATACGTTTCTTTCAATGTCATTCTAGGACTTTCATATCACAAGGGGCTGCTGACTGAATGTCCTGAGGAGTTCAACATTTTGGGTAATAAGTTTTCTTACTGAAAGATAATGTAAACGAGAAAGTCAACACTGTTCCCGTGCCTTTAAAAAAAAATCAGCCTGTAGCACAGAGAGGGTCAAACTCATTTTAGTTCGGGGACCAAATAGACCCCAGTGTGATCTGAAGTGGGTCAAAAAGCCAAGCTACTGCATAATAATCTATTGCAAAAATTAAAAAGTAAAAAAAAAATGCCTCCAAATTTTTCCCTTTTCGTTTAGTGTAAAGAAGCAGATCCTGGAAATGCTCACACTGAAATACTGAACAGTATGTTTCAAGAAAAATAAGTGTTATTTTAATAATTTTCTCTAAGTCATCTGTCTTTTGTGAATGTCTTGTAAAGCAGATTCTGCTGTCGTACTCAAAGATGTGTGCTGTTTCTTGCCTTAACCACCTTACTTCAGTGTGGTATGGCAGGTCATGGCTGAAGTCTTTAATCAGTAAAAAAAATAAGAATAAACTAATGATGATTCACACCTCCAGCTCGGATGAAATTAACAGCTTTGATAAATATTTTCTAGATGTTATACATTCTTAAGTAACAAAGCAGAATTTATTTATAATCCTTATTTATAGACCTGAAAAAAATCATAAAAAAAATACACATCAGAAATGAAAGCAAGCTGTGACCAAAGGTTTTTGCAAAAACTTTCATTTATTTGCTAATAAAAACACTTCAAACTTGTTCTTCAATATATTGTATGAGCATGTAAAAAAAAATCTAAATAAAAACCTGAAGTGGAAAAGTGTTTAAAACTATTGAAAATCTTTAGCATTGATAACATTTTTGGCCACAATAAATGTATAAAATTAAAGACAGAAAAAAAAGTGGAATTTAAAGGACCACTCCACAAATCAAGAGAGCCTACAGGTTTCACATGGAGGGTTTTGGAGGGCTTGCAGACGAGCACTCTAGTTTTCAGGGCTTGGCTGGTGCTTCGGCTGCTGGTTGCCTCTGGTTCTCTGGGGCTCTTGCCCTTTGGCTGTGGGGACTCCAGCTGGAGCCTTCGTCTTCCTTCTTCAGGGTCGGATGCACAGTGATCATCAGGTTGTGTGGTCTGTGGTCTTCAGTGCTTTTTTGTTTAGGTTTTTTTTTTCAGTGCTTTTTTAGTGTTCTTCTCTTTCAGGTTTTTTTTTTATTTGTTGGTTTTTGTGTTGTTTTGTTGTTTTTTTCCTCAGTGTTTCTCATTACAGATGCAGCAGTTGGTGACTCATTACTTGCGCCTTCTCTTTTTTCTCATATCCGCTCTTTCTTGTTTTTTTTTCTCTTTTTGTCACCAAAAGAAAAGAGAAAAGAAAAGAAAAGAAACACTTGCTTGTGCTGTCCAACAGGACAGGTTAACAAAAAAACATCTCAGAGCAGAGCTGCTATTCCTCCACATTGAAAGGAGCCAGTTGAGGCCATCTGACTAGGATACCTCCAGGATACCTCTTAGCTTAGGTGTTATGGACATGACCAACTTGGAGTAGACCCCCAGTATAGTTCCAGGGTACACTGGCAAGATTATGTCTCTTGGCTGTCTTGGGAATGCTTTAGTGTCCCTCATGAAGACTTGGAAGGGATGTCTGGGTTTCTCAGCGTAGACTACTTAGACCCATGACCCAAATCTGGATAAGCAGCAGAAAATAGATGGGTGGATCCATTGTGATATAAAAATTAAAAGAGAAACACCGTTATTAAAAGCAGTGGACTTACAACACAGCTTTTCCTGGTGCAAAATATCGTGAATAACACATAAATCATGCCCTTCTGTCCTGTGATTTTAACACTTCCAATCTGCTGGGTTTTGGACCCATTGGGCGATTCGATTCTGTTCCACAGGCTGTGTTTCACCTGCCTTGTCACCTCTGCACCTCTGAATTTTACAAATTACAATATTAGATCTTGTTTGTTTAATCTCTACAAATATCAAAGTGTTGAAAAAAAAATTTAATTGCTTCATAGAAAAAGCACTGCTCATGAAGAAAACACACATCCAGGTGTTTGATCATATTCCCTGTTTGTTCTCCTGTTTGTTTTAATGAATAACAGAAGGATCTATCTAATCATGTAATTGCTAGAAAGAAAGCGGAAACACACATTTTCTACATTCAAACAAATCTTTTTCTTCTCAGCTTATTATCATACTCAAAATATTTCACCTCAGCGTTCCAGGCAGTCTTTTTTAGACAAATCTTTAATCTGGCACACTGCCTGTATTCAGCTACATGGTGGCATTTGAATATGTTAATGAAAATTCATCCACATTACTCCACAATCTTGGACCTTTTGGTATTTACAGTATTTGTTGGCTCTCTTTCTCAGACCACCATCTTCTCATTTCTTTCATTTCATTGTGTGAGAACGAGTAATAAACACCCAACTGGAGGCACAAATGAAAAAAAAAAAAGCCAGTCTCTATCTCACAATGATGAGGTGCCCATGACTCTGTTATGGGTCAGATTGGAAATTTGGCCAGGGAAGGTAATTGTTTTCCAGGGGTGGCAAGGGTTACATGGGAAAGGAAAAGGAAGAAATGTGCAATGAGAAAGAGAACAGTGAAGGGAGGGTATGAGTAGCTAAGCAACATAAAGAGCCATTCCCTCCTCCTCCTCTTCTCCTGTCATTTGTGTATCAGCGTGTCCCTCCTCCTTTTTCATCCCAATCCTTGTCCTTATCAGATAAGTGGACGCCTTCTTTCTAAAGGTGCTACTAGCCATCTCTAATAACTATATGTGCATTCATGTGTGTGCCCGAGTGTGTGTTTTCATGGCAGTTATGGGAGCTTGTCATCATGCTCCTCTAGATCAATGGAGCACAGTTGCCTAGCAACCTGCTGATCGGGAGGAAGGAGGCGGAGGGGAGAGAGAGAAAGAGAGAGGGAGAAGTGAGAGCAGCATAAGATTAGAAATGAGAGAGATGGAGCAGTCTGGAGAGAAAGAAGGAAGAGAAGTGGGTGAGATCAACAGTAAAGAACACTGTGGTTGGATGACAAGAATTAAGACCTAAGACAGTAGCGCTTAGCGTGTCAAATCTGTCTTTGTGTGTACAGTAAGAGTAGGAGGAGGAGGAGGTGGGATGGAGTTAGTGGAACGTGTTGTGTGAATGCAAGAATTGTGCACGTGTGTGCGACTGTGCGTGAGCAACAGTAGTTTGGGGACTGATGAGCTGATGTTGATAATATCGTGCTGAAATAGAACATCAAAGTGGTGACACCAGCAGCGCAGTCTCTCTCATTTAGTTGCTGATTTAATTATCTTTATCTTAAAGGGGAACAAAGTGGTTAAACGCAGTGCATTGGGAGGGAGCGCTGGTAGAGATAAACAGCAGGAGGGGTGAGAGGGAGGAGGGAGGAAAAATGGAGTGGGGAACTTGGAGGGAGATGAATTTGGACAGGAGGAAATTGAGGAGAGGGGGGGAAGAGAGCAAGGACAAGGCGAATGAAACGAGAGTCTGATGATCAGGTGTTGGTTGGCCTCATGAGAGATGTGCACATATGCTCCAGATCCTCTGTGATATTTACCTAGTCTCCCTCTCTCTGCCTGTGATGGCAGAAGAAAGCAGGAAAGAGATGAAGGAGTGTGAAGGGAGGATGGGGGTGTCATTATAAATGAAAAGAGAGAGGGAGGGTGGAATAGCTGTACATCCCAGAGGTATACTCTGTGAATGAGTTAGAATAACATGTGGAGGCAGAGTGGCTGTTAAAGTTTATGGAGGATTGAAAATGGACAATTAGCATCTCAACGATCTCACTGTCACCTGGAACTTCTCCCCTGTTGTCATAGTAACCCTCCTCTCTCTGCTCACACTTCCTAATTCATGCCCCTCTCTAACATGGCCTGAGTGTTCACACTTGCACCTGCATGCTCCTGCAAACACACACACACACACACACACAGACACGCAGCACATAAATGGGGCACTTCATGTGTGTGATCAATACAAACTACATTCTGTGTGCTTCTGGTCTGGGGTGGTTTTTCATTACAGGAAACGTTAATGCTACACCACACAATGATCTTAAATGACGAGATACTAGCAAAGTCCTTTTCATGCAGTCATATACGAAAGCACGGTCTGGTCAACGTGACTGGCCTGCACAAAGCCTTCACCTCAACCCCATCCATAACCTTTGGAATAAGCAGTGAGTCAGACCATGTCAACCAACATCCATACTCAACCCCAATTACCCTCTTTTGGCTGAATGGGGGCAAATCCATTCAAACAGGTCCTAAATTCTTGTGCAAAGTCTGCAGTACTGAGCAAAAGTCTTGAGTCGCCAAACATAAATCGAATGTTTTTTCAGTGTTTGAGTTTGTTCAAGTCAAAATTGATGGAATTCTGAACACAGAAATGTAGAGTCACACTTATCTTCTACAAAACCTGAACTCTCTGAGGCAGCTTTCTTGTAACTGTTTTTTAAAAGTTGTCCACAGGAATCGTTCTCCAGGCTTTTTAAAGGACATTCAAAGCTCTTCTTTGGATGTTGGCTGACTTTTGGTCCATTCTCTGTTAAGATGAACTCGCACTGCTTCAATAATGCTGAGCTATGGGGAGGCCAATCCATGACACATGTTCCATTGTGTGTTTTCTATCCAGGTTGTGTATTTTTCAAGTTTTGATTCATCGGTCCATCAGACCTGTTGCCACTGATTTTCATTTTATTCTTGTGTAATTTGGCATATGTCAGAATCTCTTCTTGACAGCCACCCATCCACTGAGATCCCTTCTGATGAGGGAACAGTAGATGGATCAACTGAAGGACCAGATGCATCTCAGAAGTCCAGTCACGTTTTTTTGCTAATAATTATTTGGGAATCACCTTGCTGGTGCAAAAGAAATACCTGTCAAAGTGTGTTATCTTGGGCATTTCAACAAATGGGAACAAATGATGTGTTTTTGCAACAGGCTGCTAGTAGCAAAGTGCCTAAAGATACAATTTAAAAATGGTTCTTTGATAAGTTATCTGTCATAAGTCATAAGTCTGGAAGCAAAATATAAAGAAATGAGAGATAACTTGAATTTTTTTCTCAGTACTGTAGGTGGATTGGGGTTATGGTAGCAGATACACATGACTTTGTGATGCTCAGGAATCACCCTCACCTCACTTTACACATGTTTTTCTGGTAACATTGATAGTGCTACTTCCACATTAAGTGTCCCAGTAGCCTACCTAAGTCGTGAATGTGTGACAATATTAAAAAAAAACCCAAACTAGGAGCCACAAGCTGAAGCACCTAAAATGAGGTTATTATTTTTTACATGTACATAAGTGAGGATTGGTTTACAATGTCTAAACTGTGTGTGTGAGATCCCATTGTAGTGTGCTAATTATTTGCATATGTTATTTAAATGTAAAGTGCATGCATCCTCGGGTATTTGAGTACTGCGGCATTCTCCATGCATGATATTTTGGGGGCCTCGGAGTAAAAAGGCAAAAGTTCAAATGTAAAAGGTGGCAGTGTGTTCCTCATTACTCGGTTTCTTTTTTATTATTAACTCTGAAAATCCAGTCCACTGCTCAAAACTGCTCTGAATCTTGACCCCTAACTGTTGGGCATAGAGTGCCGCAGGCTGTGCTGGGCTGCATGACAACCAGTCCCTGCTCTTAGGTCAAGATTTATGGTCATTGTGATTCTCATAGACACACACAATGCTGTGCACATGCCCACATACACTAATGTGAAATTGGTGGTGTGACGCAAATAAACTACGGAACTTGATTTTTTTTTCCATTTGGCCACAGATGTAACACATTCACCCTCTCCCTCTTCCTCTCTCTCTCTCTCTCTTACACACACACACACACACACACACACACACACATACGCAGACGCACAAACTTCTGCCTTTCAACCTCTTTACCCACTTCTCTGCAAGCACACTCACATACACACAGTCAGACAGGCTTTGTTTGGTTCTTGTCGGTCACTCTCCATCTGCTGGTCAGATGATCAATGCTAATGCCTGCTGAGAGTTCTAATGACACACAGATCCATACACAGATGGACTTGTGTGTGTGTATGCGTGCATGTGTGGCCGTGCACCAGGGGCATCCATGTGTGCATGTTTGTGCACATGAGCTAATGTTATTTGTGTTTCGAAATTGCAGTCCTTTGATGAGGACAGGTCAGCACTATTGTTATAAATGAGAGTAAGATTGCAGGGAGGTGACCTCTGCTACAGTACCTCCCACGCAGAGACACACCCATACACACACATATACACCCATGCACACACGTGGCTGTTTGCACTATTGGCAAGTGGAATTAGTAAATGTATGAGCTACACAGAAACTCATTACAACACGATTAGAGACAAACCTCCCATTTAATCTCATTTAGAAAAGGGTGGTTGCCTGTCAAACACACTCACACATACACACACTAACTCACTTACGTGCATGCACAGATACACACTTGTACATACACAACGATCCCCCTCTCTCCATGACAGCAGGGGTGCCTGACTCATAAAATGATCACATTCTCACACCACTGTGGAATTAAGCATTTTAAATGACAGAAAAACTCCTCTGCGTGCATATAATCCCACTTTTATACCGTATCACCACTAAAAACCTGAGATTTCAACATGCTGTTTGTCACCATTCACAGCATAAACTAGGTAAAGCTCGTCATCTGAAGCTCAGCTCCAAGCGCAGCAGGACAAACTGACACAAATGCGAGCACAAAATATGGGCACACGAACACACGCACTCACGCTGGATGCTGACAGATGAGTTTTTATTTTTGGCTGTATATTTTCTCTGCTGGCAACTCAGGCACATATTACCCGTGCACAAGCTCTACCGCACACACGCACACACACATATATATAAAGCAAATATGTATACACGCCCACGCACATATACAGTGACCTTCTCTCTGCTGAGTAGGCAAAGAGTCAGGGGTCACTGCCTGCTGTCAGCCTGTCAGAGGGAGGAAGAGAGAGGGGAAGTTAGAAGGAGGAAGCAGAGGAAGAGGGGATGTGGTTGGAGGTATGTTCAGAACCTCATCATTCAATAAAGACTAATGCAATCAGAGGCGGCCCATATCTGTCACGCTTAATGCCAGCTGATAGAGTCGCAGCAATTTAAAATGCTCATGGTATAATGCATTTCCCTGTGCCTCTTACAGACTGATGATGCATCACATCACGCCTTGATGGCTCTTGTAGAAACAGATAACCTGCTCTGCAGCGTGCTGAATCGAGCCTCCTCTGTGTCTGTCCGTTTTGCTCATTTTTATCTTAATCGGCTGCGAAGGAGTTTAATCCCGAGTTCATCCATTAAATGAAACAAAAGTTACCTGAACTCCTCTGCCAAATCTTTTAGATTTATTGCATGCAATTACATCCTCTGTTGCAATTTCACCAGGCAAAAAAGAAAAAAATCATGCTCTCACAGTGTTCACAAAGGGCATCCATCACTGAGCTTTAATTTAGAAATCCAAAATTTTCACTGAATGCATTTGTGGGGATCTTTTTTTTTTTTTATTTGTGTAGAAAAAAAAAACATCCATGTCTTTGACAATCAGGAAACATTTTTTTCTATTAATTCTAGTGGAATGATGTGCTTCATTGTAACAGACATCCATTTTTAAAAAAATCCTTTTTAATATGGACCAAAAGAGAAAAGTAGTCAACATTTCACGTTATTAATCAGAAACTATTTCGACAATACTCCTTTCAATTCATTAAGCATGTTACACTCTGCACTGAAAACATTTACCACATTTTCTTTCTTTTTTTCACGGGGGAAGACGAGGAAGAACGTTATTATTTGATAATGTCATTTGGCCCAAAAGGTCAGGAAGATGGGAGGAGAAAGAGAAGGAGGAGGAGGGAAAGGAGTAATACGAGGCAGTTATGGTAGAGTGGTGTCGGTGGTCAGTCCAATGGGAAACCAGGTGCTGATGTTGAGATAGTTTCCATAGTAACTCCTCCTCCTCCTCCCTGTCTGGATCTCTCCTCTCCTCTCGCCAACACTCCCGTCACACATAAGAACACCCACTGAAACGAGTGCACAACTGCTCACTCAGACCTCCCATCGCGGTTTTCTGTGGTTTTGCTTTAAGATCTCTTGCTCAAATCAGTTCAAGCCTTTGTCTGGTCATATTTATTTACCATAAAGCTGCCTTCCTAACAGTCATCTGCCTTGGTGGAGCAAATATGTACATAAGCAAATATCTCAAACAGCAGTTAGACTGTGCAATCCTCTCCAAACAAACACAGCTAAAGATGGTAGCAAGTGTACAAAGGCAGGATTAAAGATTGCGTGCATTTAACAGCTGAACATCGGTGTAAGGACTCTAGTCAGTGTTTCGTTAAAGTGCATCTTGAATCAGCCTCTCCAGTGAGGTCAGGGTTGTTCTTTTTACAGAACGTGCCAGCCTTCAGTTGCTAGTTTCCCAGCTCTATAACTCTAATTCTCCTTCCAGCACCTGATGAAGGTGTTATGACAAAGTGGTAGCATGGCAAAAGCATGTCTTGTACGCTTAGATGAAAAGTAATAATGCTGATGTCATTTTATACATAACCAAAGGACTTCTAGAGGATGTTTTGCCACACAGCAACCATCTCATTAACTCCTCTGAGCCTTACTTTTGAGGCCCCTATCTAAATAAATTCAATTGTCACCACAAAATGATAATTAAATTTAAAAAAAAAAACTTAATGTGTAGAATCACAGATCAAGTTTGTTTTCACAGAAATTTTTTTAAATTTTTTTCCCCTCCAATTGCATATCTACTATACGACATAACAGCTCAATCCACAGTGTCAACATGAGTAGTGTCCCTGCCTTCCCCCGGCAGAATATTCAACAAATGCTATAATAAATCAGGTTACAGATACAGTAATCCAAGGAAATTTTAAAAATGCATTTGACTTAATGTTTACTGTGTAATAGGTAGATATGACTGCCACTGCACAGTTGAAAGGCCCCTAAACCTTTAATAGTGCACAACAACATGATTGGCTCATATGTTTTCCAGTTCAGCTGTTGATTGGCTCCCTGGGGGCTGAGCGGAGACAACCGCCATCCAGAATTGTCCCATAAATTTCTATTGAGGATTCTTTGTTCCATGTTAATAACCGTGTTGTTTTCAAATATATGAGTCAAAGCAAAGATATTAGACTAAAACCTGAAATGCAAACAGCATTCGCATAAAAGCCTGATTACATCACAAAGTCTTCTTTGAGTTTAATTGTTTGCTTGCAAGAAATGCTGACACTTCACAAAGACACACCTTTGCTCTTGATACACATTAAGTTTGAAGTATTTGCACATTATGATCGACAATAATCACTTGTAGGTGTCTGGACGTCAATTTCAAATGCACTTCAAGTCATTTTGTTCTGGGACTGGGCCTGTACATAGATCCAGTGGAAGAGAGAGAAGAAGAGCAGCAGCAGCAGCTGGTCCGGGGAGCCCAGAGAGAGCACCTTTGAGCTGGGCTCGACACAGCTGGAGTCCCCTCCCTCCAGGGGATGGGCAGGAAAAAAAAGTGTCTGCTCTGCATGTGTGTTTGCTGAGGAGCTTGCATGAGATCCTAATCTGTACATCTACCTTATGCACAAAGCATTACGTTAGTATTACATTAGATCTATTTGTGAATTTCAGTAAAGTAAATGCTTCTGTAAATTTGTGTTTTACTAGAGTTGGCAAAAGCACAGACATTCTGTACTTAAGTAGAAGTACAGATAGTTGTGTTTAAAATACTACGGTAAAAGTTGAAGTACTGAGTCAACTTATTTAGTCAAGCAAAAGTGAAAAAGTACATGATCGGAAATGTACTCAAAGTAAGAAAGTAAAAGTAGCTCTTTGGGCATTTCTACCAGCTATTTTTGCACAAAGTTAATTGAACCTGGTGTTATATTAATGTAATAATAAAGTACAGTCAGGAGTTACAGAGGGATTCAGCAGGTGGTTTGGAAAACAGTCCCAGTGAAGCATCACTGTCTAGAAGAACAGCTGATTTCAACAGCTGATTTCTTCCTGTTTGCAGGCTGTGATCAGCTGACTTCAACAGGATATTTCATGATCTATCTTCAGTCCCCTACACTGAGAGTATAAAGTTGGTATAAAAGATTGAATTCAGTGAATGAATCTAAGCTTTGTCAACTTATCAAACTCATCTCTGCACCAGTCCAACACAGAGCTTTACTGTAAATTCACCACAGTACAGCAAACTAACCTGTTTATCCTGCACGAAGCTGCAGTATTTTCATGCTAGTTAGTCTACCTCAGCTTGTTTTACAAGACATTTCACGGTATGAAAAAAGTCAACATCACATCATATACAAATCCAAGATCTGATTTAAAAATAAAACTATAATTTCCAGTTTATCAGATGTCTTTACCTGAGCAGTCTTTACCTTTAAATCTAACCTCCCTCCTTCCTTTCCTGTCCTCTTTCTTACATCTTCACTTTTAAATGGTTTTTCCTCTTTCATGTTTTTTTATATAATATCCTCCGGGGATGGAAAAACCAACATGATTATCTGTTATTATTCCTCCGTTTAGGCTCAGATTGGTTTGATGTTTGATGTTTGAAGGCGCAGTGACTGGGAAATGAAAACTTCTCAGATGTGTTAACTCTAAAATAATGAGTCAGTTTTGAAAATGTAAGAAATAGAAAGTACAGATATTTCTCAAAAAATGTAGTGAGTAAAAGTAAAAAAAAATACTAAAGTAAAGTACACATGCTTGAAAAATCTACTTAAGTACAGTAATGAAATATTTGTACTATGTTAAGTCCTTCCTCTGCGTATTACACAGGATGAGACAAATTACAAGCCACACCTATAATCATATCTGCATTTAAAAAAGCATCTGTGATGGTAATGTAAGACAAAGCACTTTTTATAGCCATTTTATGGCATCTGAATGTACACACACCACTACTGTATAAGGTTTCTTTATTCAACACTTTCACACAAACCTGTAAACAGTCTTGCTGACACAGGATTAGACCCATTTAAATTAGATTTGATTAGAGTCAACGTTATTGTCATTGCATACAAGTACACTTAGCTCCTTGCATTTACAGTATGGACATAGCCACAGTGACATCATGCAGTGGTTTGAGAAGTCCTGTTTTGTTTTGCATTGAGCACAATGGAAGGGTGGCTCTGACTATGAAAGCAAGGACACTGCATGCAGCATCTCCTGTATTATTCTCCAAGTGGCAGAGCAAAAGAGTTGAGGACCCTTTTCCCATGGATTCTTACACAGCTAGTAGTCTTTTTGCAACCCAAGAGTTCACCCTTGCTGGCCATTAAAAAGAATGTAGGTTCATGCTTCACATACATCCATCTTTTATACTGTTGATGAAACCCTGACACAGTATAAGCATTGCCCAACTTTTCCCAGCAGTTGTGGGGCTGAGGACTACATCCTTGTCTCTGTCAGGCTGCAATAATCTCCTCAATCTGACAACAGCGCAAATGGACCTTTGTAGAAGTCTTGTGTGGACATTTTCCTTTGTGTAAGAAATGAGTGCATACAAAGTCCTGACACAGTAAATTACCAATTCCTTCCCAACTTTAGCATTTTAATAATGTATGGTTGTCACAACTGGACTTACCTCACGGCACTAGCGTGCATGAGCATACCATTCAAATCACACAAATCATGAGTAGTCAGTAAGACTTCATATACTGTTCCCAAATGTATGCAATCTGAGGTGGTTATAATTAACTAGTTGTAAAAGATCTTGTTTTTGGACAATGTGATACGAGCTTTTGTGTTCTTTTTTGTCAGCAGTGCTTTTCTCCCATGGATGCTATTTTTTCCCAGTCTCTTTCTTAGTGTTGAAGCATGAACACTGATCTTAACTGAGGCAAGTGAGGCCTGCAGCTCTGGGTTCTTTAGTGACTTCCTGTATGAGACGTTAATGCGCTCTTGGAGTAATTTTGGTAGGCCGCCCACTCCTAGGAAGATTCACTCCTGTTCCAAGTTTTCTCCGTTTGTGGATAATGTGGTTCTCTGCAGTCCCAAAACCTTAGAAATTGCTGGGTAACCCTTCCCAGACTAATAGATGACTCTGTGTCTCAGCTGTTTAGATTGTGGCATGATGTGTTGCTTTTTGAGATCTTTAAGTCTGCTTCACATTATCAGACAGGTTCTATTTGTGTGATTTCTTGAGTCAGCAGCTCTGACGGTAATCAGGCCTGGGTGTGGTTAGACAAACTGATGTCACCTTTCCCAAAAAAAAATGAGTCTTGTCACAGTTAATTCATGATTTAACAATGAGGGCAACAACTTTTTCACACAGGGTCAGGTAGGTTTGGATAATCTTTTCCCCTTAATAAACGAAATCCTCATTAAAACTGCATTTTGTATTTACTCAGGTTATCTTTGTCTATTATTAAAACTTTTGATGATCTGAAACATGTAAGTTTGACAAATATGCAAAAAGTAAGACATCAGGAAGGGAGTACCTTTTCACAGCACTGTACAAAAAAAAGCTAAAATGAACTGAAACAAAATGTTATGCTTATCAAACTTAAAGTGAAATGCACGTCTCTTTTGACTTTTTCAGTTTGATCACATTTGACATAACCTGCCTGTTGAGGTTTAGGTGCATCTATTTGCCGAGACCCCAGATTCCCAGATAACTGTGAATCAGCAGTCTTTGTAAAGTGTTTTGTATGTATTGTAATATCTTTTTTTGGGGGTTAATTTCTTGTCCCTGACAAATACCCTCATTATGATAAATAAAAAGACTAAAACTGAACCTAATTAATAAATAAGAGAGCAAAAATGAAACATTTTAAAACAGTTAAAATGAAAAGGAAACAAGGAAATCCACTCTGGAAACTAATTTAAATTAAAACGAATTGAAAACAAAAGCCCAAAATGGAAAAAAAAGATTGATAATTATCTGATTACTATCTATGTCACCCAGAAGTGATTGCTGAACATCTCATTCTAATCTGCTAACACTGTATGGTTGTGGATTTGTTCCAGTTTCATCATAAGTGCATGAGAATAACACTCCTGGCACAGTTAGCAAGACACTGGTGGGTTATAAGGCCTGTCACAGAAATGGCACTAGTTCATCCCAGAGGTGTTAGAAGGGGTTGAGGTCAAGGTGCTCAAGGGCCTTATCCAACATGAAAGTTTCTCTTAACTGGAACTAAAGAGCCTGTGAACAGTAATGCGTCCGTGTGGTGTCTGCACACACAGTATGCCATCTATTTACAGATGGATTATTTTTTCCTCTGTGTGTGTGTGAGAGGAGAAACAGATTGAGAGAGATTTGTAAACTGACACGGCCTCTTCAATCCGTCCTTCCCCCCACAGTTCACTGAATCGCTGCCTTTACTCCCGCTCCTGTGGCGCCAGTGAAGTAAAGGCCATCCTCACTGTCACTCAAGGATTTAATCATTCGGATCTACCCAGGTTCTCGCCTCATTTTCTGCCTCCGGTAATAGCGTTTCAGTTTCGTACGAGCGGTGAGTGTGCGCTGTCCAAGGTGCTGCAGCGGCGCGCGGCCCCGCCCATCCTCTTCTCCTCCCCCCCCCTTTTCTCCCTCTCTCTCTCTCTCACACACACACAAATACACATTCACACTCCATCGTTCTCTCGCGACCACGTGACGTTCCCTCTGTCAAGTCTCGCGGAGAGCATCAGACTGCACCTTTTCCGACTCAGGAGAACGGAGGGAGAGAAGAAGGAGAGGGGGAGAGCGACACTGAGTCAGACAGAGAGAGAGAGAGTGAGCGCGAGAGAGGAAAAGAAGGCTAGAGAGAGAGAGGGAGAGAGAGAGCACCTTGTCGCCTGGAGGCGATCCTATGATAGTTTTGTCCCTGTCCGGTAGACCGACTCAGTCTGCCACCAGGCGCGCGGCTGCCCTCTCCTCTCTCCCGGATTCGAGGGAGATTCTCCTCAAATGGAAGGGAAATCGATGAGCCGCGCGCGGCACTGTTGCCACGGAACCACAGGATGCGCGTGAGGTAGGTCGGTTTCGAGTGTAATATGTGCCCGCGCTGAGGGAAGACCGCGGTCGGTTAATCTTTATTTACCGGGGCGAGGCTGCCACGATACTTACAGATGTAATGCCAATTAAAACAGCAGGTTAAGCGTGTAAAAAAAGAAAGGAAAAAAAACAAGTAAAAGTAATTACAATGTAACCGGTGAGCTAAGGTGTAGTTAAAGCAAAGCGCTGGGGCTCAGGTGATGAGTCCGAGCCCCCGCTGTAGTGGAGGAGAAAAAATGGAGAGGAGGTATGGCCGCAAATCGAGAATCGATATTTCAACCGCATTCATTCACCCCGTCTATCAATAACCGTGATGTCGCCGCTTTTCGCCTCTCAAAGACTCCGTGAAGACGTTGTGTGTAGTCCGCTGTGTGCGTGTGCATTCGCTGCCACTGAGGGGTTGTGCCGTGTGTGTGGATGTGTTCAACTGTTTGAAATGGGCTCTGAAGCCGTTAATTCGATAAAAGCGAGGCGGCTTGAGTCATCCGCCGCAGCGCGCGGTGCTGCTCCCGCTCTTTGTGATGTACCTAACAGTATTTGACGGTGCCTCGAGGGATCCACTAGTAAAATTAACTAAACCACAAAAACTGTTGATTAAAGTATGTACGAATACCGCAAGAGTCAGAGTGGATCTCGTTGTTCCTTTCGGACATTCGGGCCGTCGCAGGTATGCCACCTTGTAAAAATTTCCTGCGGCATGATGGGAGCTCTACTGAAGGAGGTGCTGTTTGTGTATGTATGCGCGTGCCTATACCGTGTGTGTTTGGCTTAAATCACTGCTGTGTGGGCTTCGTGGAAGTAAAAATCCAGGTGTTATTCCGTGTGTTTATAAAGAGTCATGTGGGCCTGCTCCTTGTGTAGTATGACAATATGATTTCTGTGTGTGTGTTTGCATCAAAATGCACGAGAAAGAGTAATCTGAGAACAACAGTGAGCTCAGGTTGTGTGTGTGTGTGTGTCTGTGTATGTGTGTGTGTGTGTGTGTGTGTGTGTGTGTGTGAGAGAGAGAGAGAGAGAGAGACCCTGGTTGATTGTGCCGTCTCTGTTCTCTCTGTAGGTCGCTGGAGAGAGTGATGACGCGGCAGTGAGAGACACACATACCTCACTTGCACACACATACACACACACACACATATTTTTTTGCCCACACACACTTTAAGTCTTGCCCTACTAAGAAAGGGAGGAGGGGGAGAAAATACTGCTATGACGGTGTCATTTCTCTCCATTACCAGTGTGTGAGCCACACACACACACTCACACTCGTACTCCGTGGGGAGTTGCCTGCATGGGGGATAAGGCCCTATCTAGGGCACAAAGATGGAGTTCACATCCGATTTGTCACATATCTAACACTCACACAGACGTTCACACAAGCACACACACCTGGAGTCTCATATGTCAGAAGATAAGAATAAAGACTGAATGGAGAGGAGACACTGAACATCTCAGAGACGACGCAAACAAGAGGCCGAGGGAAAAAAAGATGTCAAAAGCACACTGAAAGGAAGGAGGGAGCTGCTGTTTGACCCCCCCTCCCTCTGCTGGAGCTGAATCCTATAGGAGCCAATCTTTGAAAAGAGCACTTGCAAGAAAGAAGGGTCACCTGAGAAACCCATACAGAGCTCTTCAAAGTGCCCTACAGTTGTCACCATGAGCTGTAGGCTAGAGGGATCACCCCAGCTCTAGCCACTATCTCCTCCTGTGTGTGTGTGAGTGTGAGCGTGAGTGTGTGTATGAGTGTAATGGCGGTTTGTGTTTGGGCGGCAGCCCCACTGCTCTTCCTGGGGCTGTGCCTGTGCAGCGTGGGGGGCCAAGCCCAAGGTGAGGTCCTGGAGTTTGGAGGCGTTTCCAGCCAGTGGGGGCGGTTCCCAGTATGGAACGCTTGCTGCGAGAGTGTGCTGAGTTTCAGCCTGCGGACTCACAGCCAGGAGGGCCTGCTGCTCTACTTGGATGACGAGGGCTTCTGCGACTTTCTGGAGCTGCTGCTTCTCCACGGCCACCTTCGGCTGCGCTTCTCCATCTTCTGTGCTGAGCCGGCCGAGCTGCAGTCAGGTGTGGCGGTGAGTGATGGACGGTGGCACGCAGTGCGTGTCAGGCGGGATTGGAGGAACACCTCGTTGGAGGTGGACGGGCGATTGGAGGGATGGGCGGAAGTGAAGAGTAAGAGAAGAGACATGACAGTATTCAGTCATACCTTCATGGGCGGGGTAAGCCCAGATCTCCACTCTTCGCCCCTCCGCCTCACCTCTCCTTCAGTACGGGAACACCCTGCATTCCGTGGCTGGATCACGGCAGTGAGCATCAACGGCACACTGGTGGCGCTGGATGGCTCGGAGGGCATCGCAGTAACAGCTGGCTGTGGGCCAGACCATCAGTGTCAGAACGGAGGGGTGTGCAATGTGGTCAACGACCAGGCTGTCTGCGACTGCTCCGACACCGGCTACCAAGGCAATGACTGCAGCGAAGGTAAGGCCCAAAACCATGCTGACCCATCATATACATCCCATCCTTTATACATACACATGTACACCTCAAAAGACATGTGCACATACACTCAAAATGGATACCTCAGTTTACAAACCCCGGGTCCCTCAATGAAGACATCTATTTTTCATTCACACCTTTACATTTACCTTCAATTTGTGTGTATGGACCAGTAGCCTTCACAAACAGTGCAAGACATGCATACTGATTATGCTTCATATTGATTTCTTATGCCTGCCAGTGGCTTTCCAGTTTTAGTGGGCAGCTCCAGAATCCAGAGCTAAGCCCAGTCCCAGGAAGAGCAGTCAGTGTAGTGAAGAGCTTGAAAACAACTGTTCTTCTAGACAGTGACGCTTCAGAGTTTGAAGACTTGAAACATCAAATGTCAAAGCCACTGAAACGCCTTACCTGGCTGCAAGTTGTGATTAGCTCAGTAGGTGCATTTGGCAAAACACAATAACCATTTAGATCAATTGTGGACATGGCTGTTGGCTCAGGTTGAGAAACTCTAATTGGAGCAGGGCTTAGATGCTGGAAATCAGTGGTTGTTATATGGCTGACACCTGGCTGCCCGTGTTAATGGATTTGCATTGATTGCAGATGGCCTTCAGAGGTACCATACATAGGGTGCTGAATGATGTGTGTACAATCTATCGCCTGCCATTAATTTGAACAGCTTGCAGGCTGCTAAGATGCTCTGTTTGCATCTGTGTGATTGTTTGTAGTGATTTTGTGTCAGTGCTTTTATGCATAATAAAAAAGGAGATAGTGTTGTCTTTATAAAGATGAAGAAGTCTGACTATAAACACTTGTAAGTATGCCGCAGATGGTTTAATAACTGCAGGAAGACCTTCTCTTAATAATTCCAATACTGCCTTTGGTCACTTCAAGTGCCAATATACTGGGCAGTGTAATGATAGCTGTTACAAAAATGAAACAGCTGCTTAATGAACTCGGCTACCAGCTTATGGTCATCATTGCAAATTCGTTAATTTCCCCCCACTAAGTTGTGTGTGTCATCAGATTTGCTTCAGTTCATTCAGAGAGAATTTGCATTCTTAATCGATAGTTCTCTAAAGCGACTCTGGGCTTTTTTGTTTTCAGCACCAGCGATACCAATCAGCCCCCCCACCCCACCCCACCCCCCCTCCACACCACAGCAATTGCTTTTTTTCTCTTTTTTCTTTTAATGACACAACTGCATCAGCCAAAAAAAAAAAAAAAAAAAAAAACAACAACCCCCACCCCCCCCCCCCCCCCCCCCCCCCCCCCCCCCCCAAACGCCAAAACTTTTTTTTCTTTTTTTTTTTTAAAGAACCAAACTGACTCAGCAAAAAAAAAAAAAAAAAAAAATGACAGAGTGGCCTTGCACCGTGGCCACTGTTTGTCATATGTCTAACCTTACACCCCACCCAGCACCAGTTTCAACATCACACATCCCCTTGAGCCACCCACCATATCACACCCTAGCATTTAGTGGACAGTAGGATGGCTTAGGTTACCATGGAGACAGGACTAATAAGAAGACCCGTTGAAAGATGTGTTCCTTACTTTCCTGCTTCTACACCTCAGCTCCAGCCTCCCCTTTCTACACTCATTTGTCTCTGCAGCGCCAGATGACTTCAGGCATCATATCTGCCACACTTTTCCAATATTTACACGCATGTGATAGTGACTGGGTATTACTGCGAGTTTAATCTATGAGGCATGTTCACAAACCGGGCCACCTGTCCTACGACAAACAAGGAAGATGCAAACAAGCCAGTTAACAAACTGGAAAAAAAGAATCAGAAGAGGTGGACTTGAACTAACAATGACAGTAGTAGCAGTGTAGTCGTAAAGGCGGCAGTGAGGAAAAGTAGAAAATGTGTGGTGAAACAGCTCAAATCAGATGTTAGCCAAATAAACCAAAGGAGTGTCACAGGGAGGAGAGCATTTTAACTCTAAGAAGGTGATCAAAAGGAGCACAGGGCTCAGGTGTTGCCAGTGTTGTTGATAGCCAGTTGCCTGCCACACCCCACCTATAGTAGCTGGAAAGAAAACAGCTACAGATATCTCACCTAACAGGTACATATGGGCATTTTAAGCAAAACTATTCAGTTGAAATTAAGTCTTTACAGATTTAACATTTAGTTTGTTTTTCTTCGCATTAGGTTTTTTTTTTTTTGAGCTTTCTGACAGCTGTTTCACTTTCTGGCTTTTCCGAAACGTTTCATTTCATCTTGTCG